>JAUESO010000552.1:0-51023 GCA_030914385.1 Drosophila antonietae | reverse complement strand
TTCCGATTTTGCGACGCTGTGTGGCAGGCAGTTTTTCTATGCATGCATATATGTATGTATGCATGTGTACGTGTATACACATCCAAAAGTGTATACATATTGCAAGAATTGCCATTGTATTGTTTTTGTGACGTCACAAGCTGCTGATCAGCTGGTCAGCTGATCAGCTGTGAATTTATTTAGGTTTAGCTAACGATTACATGTTGTTTTCAAAAGACCCAGGTTCGAATCCCGCTGGAAACTTTTTATTTATTAATCAAAAACTTATGAATTTATTTTTTAAATTTATAATATTATTATATTTATGTTAAAATGCTTTTTGCCATCTTAGCAATTGCTACTAAGCTATTGTATGCATGAATTATGCAGTTGGCCACAACAAACTTCTTTGCCGATTTGCCACGCCCCCAGGGGGCGTAGACGCATAATTTTTGCCAGTTCTTAGAAAGGGCCGAGGCTAACATGCCTGCAAAATTTGGTTGCTTACATTCCAAAAATGCGAAAATTACAGGGTATTTTTCGATATGCCACGCCCCCAAAGAGGCTGAAAAATTATTTTTGGGGGATCGATAGAGGAGAACATTAGTAACTCAACCATCCAATTTTCAAGCTTCTAGCTCTAAAACTGTAGGAGATATAAACTTTTGCGGTTTGCCACGCCCCCTGTGGGCGTAGATATATCTACCATAGCTTATTAGTCTTGGGTTGTCAACCCGAGTATACATGCAAAATTTCAAGTCTCTAGTGTCAATAGTGTCCAAAATATAGCACAATTTGAAAAATCACTATATATTCAGGTCCGATTTGCCACGCCCCCAATGGGCGTAGACATAAAACTTTTTGATCGATCTTCTTAGAATCATAACATTAACTCACATGCAAAATTTCAGCGTTCTAGCTTTAACGGTGTAGAAGATACGTATTTCCCGATTTGCCACGCCCCCAATGGGTCGTAGATATATCCGCCATAGCTTTTTGAACTTGGGTTGTCACCCCGAGTATACATTTCAAATTGCAACTCTCTAGCTCATCATCTAGTATGATAACTTAACTATGGGCGGAAGAGTTTTCCGATTTGCCACGCCCCTAGTGGGCGGATCGGGAAAACTTTTACACTTTATAATTCGGGAACATATATGAGTATATGTTTAAAATTTCAAGTCTCTAGCTCTAATAGCGCCGAAAAATATTGCGTTCATACGGACAGACGGACAGACGGACAGACGGACAGACGGACGGACAGCAAGACGGACATTGCACAAACCCAATATACTTTTTCCCCTTCGGGAACAAAGTATAATAATAAATTTTCAAATAATAATTAAATAAATAATGTTAAAGACCTCAAAAACATTTAGTATATACATGTAACAAGATTTTAATTAAATTATTTTTTTTTTAAATGTAGCTCTTTAATTTTATAAATAAAGTATTCGAAGAGCAATAAACTATATTTAAATAAATATGCTTTATTACATAGCGGCGCATTTGTATTTACATTTATATAAAATATCGTGTCCTCAACTTTTGACATATATGTATATATTTGAACTATAAATCAAACAACAAAATTATATTAATAAAAAAATTATATTTATATGAAAAATATTGTAATACATAATCACAAAAAACCTTCCACACTTTCCCTCCGAATTACAATGTAAAAAAAGCATTATGATAATAATAAACAAGTAAGAACGTTGCAGTTAGGCGCAACTAACAGCGATATACTTTGTTCCCATAGGTGCATCTTATTTTTTAATAAACATTTAATTAACGAAATATTTCGGCAATTAGAAAACGTACATGGCAAGCAACAAACGTTTTTCCTACACATACATATAGATTTACACATGTACACACTATACGAGTATACACACAACTTTCTATGTATACATACAAAAGTTTGGATGCCAGAATATTCTAAGAATTGTGACTGAATTAAGAATTTTTCGATCGTTACTTTAGTTTTTGTCAAAAGGCGCTCTAGCAATACCTTATTTGGTTTTAGTTAACGAAACCCAAGTCAGGGCAGTGGCGCTGGTGGTAAGCGCTATGCAAGCTATACTTAGGTGCGTGGGTTCGAATCCCGCAGAAAACTTTTTTTCAAAAATTATTAATTTTTTATTTTTTTAATATTTGTATATTTATTATAAAATGCTTGCTGCCAATTGATAATCATTTATAAACATACGCATATGAATTGTGCATTTAAGTAAAAACTAAAACTGCTTTATGCTTTCCGATTTGCGACGCTGTGTGGCAGGCAGCTTTTCTATGCATGCATATATGTATGTATGCATGTGTACGTGTATACACATCCAAAAGTGTATACATATTGCAAGAATTGCGATTGTATTGTTTTGTGACGTCACAAGCTGCTGATCAGCTGGTCAGCTGATCAGCTGTGAATTTATTTAGGTTTAGCTAAACGATTACATGTTGTTTTCAAAAGACCCAGGTTCGAATCCCGCTGGAAACTTTTTATTTATTAATCAAAAACTTATGAATTTTATTTTTTAAATTTATTAATATTATTATATTTATGTTAAAATGCTTTTTGCCATCTTAGCAATTGCTACTAAGCTATTGTATGCATGAATTATGCAGTTGGCCACAACAAAACTTCTTTGCCGATTTGCCACGCCCCCAGGGGGCGTAGACGCATAATTTTTTGCCAAGTTCTTAGAAAGGGCCGAGGCTAACATGCCTGCAAAATTTGGTTGCTTACATTCCAAAAATGCGAAAATTACAGGGTATTTTTCGATATGCCACGCCCCCAAAGAGGCTGAAAAATTATTTTTGGGGGATCGATAGAGGAGAACATTAGTAACTCAACCATCCATTTTCAAGCTTCTAGCTCTAAAACTGTAGGAGATATAAACTTTTGCGGTTTGCCACGCCCCCTGTGGGCGTAGATATATCTACCATAGCTTATTAGTCTTGGGTTGTCAACCCGAGTATACATGCAAAATTTCAAGTCTCTAGTGTCAATAGTGTCCAAAATATAGCACAATTTGAAAAATCACTATATATTCAGGTCCGATTTGCCACGCCCCCCAATGGGCGTAGACATAAAACGTTTTGAATCGATAGAACTTAGAATCATAACATTAACTCACATGCAAAATTTCAGCGTTCTAGCTTTAACGGTGTAGAAGATACGTATTTCCCGATTTGCCACGCCCCCAATGGGCGTAGATATATCCGCCATAGCTCTTTGAACTTGGGTTGTCACCCCGAGTATACATTTCAAATTGCAACTCTCTAGCTCATCATCTAGTATGATAACTTAACTATGGGCGGAAGAGTTTTCCGATTTGCCACGCCCCTAGTGGGCGGATCGGGCAAATTTTTACACTTTATAATTCGGGAACATATATGAGTATATGTTTAAAATTTCAAGTCTCTAGCTCTAATAGCGCCGAAAAATATTGCGTTCATACGGACAGACGGACGGACAGCAAGACGGACATTGCACAAACCCAATATACTTTTTCCCCTTCGGGAACAAAGTATAAAAACAGAAAATTTTAAATTAGAAAAAAAACTACGACTTTTTCAGTTGACAAAGATTAGTATTTTAATACAATAAAAAAATAATAATTCACACAATATATTAATAATTACAAAATAATAATAATTCTTAAAATAAATAACAAATATTACATTAAGAAACAATAAAAACAATAACAAAATAAAAACTGATTTATTAAATTTAGTATTATGCATTATACATATATTGATTTATCTTTGATAATTGATCAATTATTTGTATGCAATCTGAATTGATTTTAAAAATAAGTACACCTCTCTTCTTCTCCTTCTTCTTAAAATATTTCCAAAGTATTGTAAAAACGGAATTGCTATTTATATTTCAAGCAATATTTGACCAATTTGCAATAGAGCAAAAGATAAGATTTTCTTTTCTTAAAATATAATAAATATAGAAGTGGATGCTCTGAAGTACCGTAACCGTTACACTCCAGTTTTGTGAAACAACCTTTTTATTGAAAAGTAGAGAACTTTGATCTCCTCTTGAGACTTGAATGTAAGAGTACCTAAGAACTATCTAAATATCTAAGTGGTGTCTGTGTGTGTGTGTTTAGCTGACTATCCAATGTGAAATCTATCAAAGAGCTGCCCCCACATACGTCCTGCAGCTCCAGTTCCACGCCCTCTCGCTGTCATTCCTATTTGTGGGTAACCGAAAGTTGTAAATCTTCCAACTTAGGTTTAGTGCAACAAAGTCGCGTTTCATATGATGAACATAAACGAGTAAGCAGAAAAGTTGAGCAGCAGTGGGTGGAGTTGGGGCAGGAGGGAAACTGCTAGAGAAAAGGTTAAAGGGAAAGCGCCAAGCTCAACAAGGAAAAAAATATGCAAGAAAATAAAAGAAAATTCGATGCCGGCGACGTGCTACAAAAGCAAATAGAAAAGCAAAAACCCAGACGCAAGAGCGAATGAGCAATAAAAGTGCGTGAAGACAAAATAGAAAATGCCGAAAACGGAGCTGGAGTCAGTCAGGACGAAAAGGACGAGCCAGCCAGCAATACGATGACGAGGTCGAAATTAATACGAGAAATCACATTAAAACTTCCATTCGAGAGCTCGTGAAAACTGAGTGAGAGTTGAATAAAAGTGGGGGGCTTGTGCGGGGGTTGAAGCTTTTTCGGCTGGGTTAAAGACGAAACATATTGTGCGTAGACGCACGAGGAAGAGGAAGCAGAAGCAAAAAAAAAAAAAAAAAAACCAACAACAACAACAAAAAACTGAACGAGAACAGAGAAACGCGCGCGCTTCGAGTCAGACGCACAGACAACGTGTTTATGTTTAAGTGTTTGGGGTATACACAGAATGCGAGGGCGGCACACACACACACACTCAGACACACACACACACATACACACATGTAGATTTGTATGTTGCATACATCTATACATATATAAAGTGGAGCAATTTAGACGGCTTGATATGTATTGGTGTTCTTTCTTTCTGTGCCTTCAATTTGTGTTTTAGCATTTAGGTGCGTTAGATACATACACACACACACACACACATACACATGTTTATACTTATATATATATATATATATATATATATATATATATATGTATATCTATGCCTTTATGATGTCTACACTGTCGCTTATCAGGGAGCAAAAACAAATATACAAACAAAAAAGAATAAAATGGAAGAGGAAGAGGACAACAGTGAGCTACGTTTGGTAATATCTTCGAAGCGGGCTGATTTTAATGAAGATAGCTTAAGCTGAATGACAGCTAGGGCAGGTCTCTAAGCATGTGAATGTGTGTGTGTGTGTGTGTGTGTGTGTGTGTGTGTGTGTGTGTGTCCTGTTTGCTAGGCAGCAGGTGAAACGCCGCTGGCTCAACTAAACACTGGACACTGATAGATGACACTGACAAGGAGTAGTAGTAGTTGAAGCAGAGGAAGCAGCCGAAGCTGATTTTAGCTTGGATGAAAAAGATGAACCAAATTAGAGCTCTATAGGCCAACAGCTGCACACAGCTGCAACTATTGAAAGCAATCACATCAAATCAAAACAAGTTGATTTTTAAAGATGAATAAATCTATAGCGGGGATAGAAAGGCTAAAAATCTGAGCATATTGAAAAAGAGAAGTCACACAAAAATGGAATATAACACTGAATATATTCACTATACAATAAGAAATAATATAAAAAGTATATATATAAATAAATAAAATACTATGAAACCAATAAATAAAATAAGAAATTGAGAATCTCTATAAATTAGAATTATTACTCAGAAATTGTTGTAGGAATATTTTAAGTTAAGACTTAAACAATAACAACTTATTGTTTTCTTTTTTTACTAGTTTTTGCATTTGAGAAAAACTTTTCATTTCTTAACTAGCATTGGACCCACAAGTACTTGTAAATAGCTATAAAATCCTTTCTTCATTTCCAATCAGACTTTATGCAAAGCTCAACTATATTTGCCCAGGGCAAACTAGAATTTGAAATCCTGTAGAAAAATGCACGATATATAGTAAATCTGAGAATCGATAAAATCAGCAGTAACCTCTTTTTCTGTTAGACCAACCGCAAAAAAAAAAAGAAAAAGTACCTGAAAAATGCTGTGAGGCATTTCGCTGACATTGCACTATGGGGAAAATTCCAAATTATCGGGTATAAATTAATAACATGAAAACTAAGCCAGATATTTTGATCCGGTTTTTTTATTATTATTATGTATTCCCTAGGAAATATTTTTGGAAAAGGGGGCGTGTCCCCGCCCACCCAAAAATTTTTTTATTAGTAAGTTAAAAAAAATTTTTTTTTTTTTAATTTTAGTTATCAATATTTCAAACTAATTATTTTTATTCAAAAAGAAATTAATATTCTTCAGTTTCGAGTTCTTGATCAGCCAGAAATATTTATTTTACAAAATCGTCTTCAGGTTCATTTTTTTCCATTCGGCAATTATATTTTTGCAAATAATGCGGATTTTGCTTTTCAAATATAATTCATAAGTTTATTCTTATTTAGTTTCGCCTTAAGAAAATCAAGAATTACTCTGTTATGGTTAGATTTCCATTTTCCATTGAGCCAAAAAGCATTCAGCTCAGCGTTCGAAAACCTCGTAGTCACTTACAAGAAATTAATTTGCGCCGGTTGTGCAGAAAAGTGCTCATTGAGACAAAGTTCATTAAAAGCATAATTAATGACTCTACGATATGCAATTGGAATTACACTTATCAACCCTTCTAGTTTTTTTTATTGCCTTCTCAAAGTTGAAATTCCTGTACAAGAAATGGCATTGGAAAGCATTTGCTAATTTTACAAAATATTAATAGAACAAGCACAAATACAAAAAGTTGGGTTATTCAACACATAAAGCAAACTCTTATGATTGATATCCCTTTAAAATTTCATTAAAATTATGCATGGTCTTGGAGTAATGGCAATTTGAATATCGGCTACCAAAAAATGCAATCTGAAGGCACGTGCTCTTCGAAAACAAAAGCTGACTTTAACAGCTGTTAAGCTTAATACTGGACTGTTAATTAACATTGTAGGTAAAGCTTAAAAAAAATATTAATTTGAATACTTTGAAAAAAATACTAAATACCCGAAAAACGGCAAAGTTCCCCATAGTGCATTGTGATTGCGAGAAAATGCGTTAAAAGGAAGGAATATTTATGTGCATAAATGCATATGCGTGGAAGCCCTTGAAACTATGCTCAACGGATCGAAATTGAAAAATAAAATGAAAAAAATTATATATATTGAATTCTGGCAATTTATGGCATTTTTAATTTGCAATCGATATGAATCAAGTAAGAGAAAACACCTTAAAATATAATAATAAAACATAATTTAAGAGAATATGTATTCACTTCACTCAAAGTTTGCCATAAAAAACTTGAATATAGAATAATAAATGAATTTTAAAAATATTTATAATATATTTTCTTTGATTATGCATATATAATTTATAATAAATAGAAAAGAAAATACGAAATGCTTTTCATTAAATTCCGTAAAAGTTTCAGCCGTCGTGCAAAAGTTGGACAATGGCTAGTGATAAATCCAATTAGATGACAGCGGCAACAATTTCTCTTTAAAACTATGGGCGAGCCCAAATGATTGATGGCAAATCTGCGTGTGTGTGAGTGATTGTGTGTGTGTGTGTGTGTGTACATAACTTGCCAATCAGAGAAACAAACACACACGCAACAAACACATTGCCATGTGCCGTGGTGCTACGTAAAAGTTTTCTTTGCCAATTTAATTTTTTTTTTTTTTGTAGTTGTTGTTTTGGCTAAATTGAATGATAAGGCGGCACTTGTCGAGAGAGGCGTGGAGTGGGTGTGGTCAGCAGAGAAAGTTTCTCACACACTGATTGATAGCAGTGCAAAAGTTAATTGGATGTGCAGGAACACACTAAAACTCCGCACAAGCATTCGTCACTCCACATTGCGCCGCCCTCAGGGGACAGAGACCACAAAAATGCAATTCATGTGCAGCGAGCATTGCAAATCTGGACACAATGCAAATTCCAATTGAAAGTTGTTTATAATTAAAATGTAATTAACACAGCGCGAGTAACGTCAGCAATGCGAAGGAATGAATTTATCTATCAATAAATTTAAATAAAGTTTGTTATAAATTATTCAATTATTCAGTAATACATAAAATATTGCGCATACGACGCGTGAACAGCTGCAGCGAATGGCCAACGCTTCTTTCTCATGCGCTTGGCACTCGGCCAGCCAGCTGGTTCGTTAGAGCCAGTTACCACTGTGCCAACAACTGTCAGCCCCAACAGTTATGAGACAAATAACTGACATGTGAAACGCAGTGGAATAACAAATGCGAGCTAGTTGCACTTTAAATTTAATAAGTATATTACTTTGAGCTGAATTGAAAGCAAATTTAGTTTAAAGTATGAATTGAATTTAAATGCGTTCGAGCTGAATTAAATTGAATTGAAAACTCATTAACTTTAATTGAGTTATTTAATGAATTCCTTGATTTTAAATGACTCATTTTACATAAATTAATTCTCTTTAAACAAATTTTAAAAATGTATTGTCAATATATTTCTTTCTATTTTATTTTGATTACTATTCCAATATTAATTATAGTTATTGAGTTATTATTATAGTTATACAGTGAAAATAATATTGCAAAATAGTCTAGAGAAATATTTTTAAGGAATGTCAACAATCGAATTAAGTCAATTTATATTAATCTGTGTCTAATTATGATAAAACTTAAGACAGATTTCGAGATCAAGCTACTTTAACAAATAGAACATATTATTTAATATTATATTTTATTATTTATAAATTTAGTTTGTATATGAAATGCATTTCCCTTTCTCAAATACTTGTTATACTCTGTTCCCAAAGGGAAAAAGAGTATATTGGGTTTGTTTTTTAATTAATTTTATTTTTATTTATTTACAATCATTACTTATTAATATATAGAAATATATGTATGTATATATAAATTGATGTATGTCACATGGCTCCATCAATTTACATATCCTCAAGGGTATTCAATTGATGCACTCTCAAAAATAAACAACATTTATTTATTATTTCCAAACACAAACCACAAATCGTTAAAACCACAACAAAAATCACTTTTTTATGGTATTTCAATACCAATTGAGAGACAGAAGCTCTAAAGGGAATTTCATTTGCAGCAATGTGAAAACAACTAATAAATAATGCAAAATTAAAGTGGTAAAAACAAATATATATATCAAAATTAGTTATTTTGGCTTTATTGAAAATCCCTAGACTTATATATTAGAGACGAATCAAATTGCACTAACTAAACCCATTTAACAGAATCCACTTTCATTTATCTATTGCTATCAAGTCTAAAATACTTAACAAAATGTTTTATCGCTGACTGAATTCCAAAAAAAAAAAAAGAAAAAAAGAACCTTGGTTTAAATTGTGCTCTAGTTACATTTTATCCTGCTTTAATTGCATTGCATAAATTATTTTAATGAAAAATAAGTTATGTTTGAAGTTTTTAGTTGCACTCTAATTGAATTAAACTCACTTTAGTCAATACTTAATTTATGCAAATTAAATGAGCGTTAAGTAACATAGGCAAATTTCCCTTTCACATTTCAGTGATCAATTCACATACATATGCACATATGTATATGCATATGTATATGTATGTCCCAACGACAAGGCGCAACAATTATGTATTTTAAGAGAGAGAGCGAGAAGAAATCATAGCATACTTTTAAGCTGTTGCACAAAGTTTAGCAATACACATGTTGAAAGTGTGTGGGTAAGGTAAGGGTGAGGTATGGGGAGGGTGTTGGGGCTGGCGGAGACGGTAAATTGAGATTCGTTACCTTTGAATTCTGTTAAGAATGCATTTTAATTGCTTTTGCTGCAAATTGCTTAAATTTAAACATTCATTTTTGGTTGTTGTTGTTGTTGTTGTGAACACACTCGAGTTGAAGTTTTGTGGCACGCACACACGCACTCCCAGACACACACACTGGCAGACGCATACACATACACGCACACACGCATACACTGAAACGCGCGCGCGGGCGACGCCAAAAAGGCAATAGAGAAGTTTATTGTTTTTGTTGCTGCTGCTGCTGCTGTTGTTGTTGTTGTTGTGCGAGGGCAGCTGTCGAAGCGAAGCGCGACACTTGAGCTAGTTGTTGTAAACGTTTGGTTTATGTATACATATGTATATACATATATATATCTATATATATATATATACATAAATATATAATATATATAGATATATATATACATATATTCAAAAATAAATATATGTCTATATATATTTATAAAAATATTTTTTCTAATTTAATTTTAATTAAAATTTAATTTCATGTTAAATTTACTGATAATTTACTTTGGGTTTATTTTTGCTCTTCTTTTAGTTTTTGCACAAACTGTTGGGCACAGTTGAGAGACGCTTGACGAACATCGAAGCACACGCGGCCAGCTCTGCGAGTAGATTGCGTCCTGTCTGGTTGTACCCTAACGACTTAATGCGCTCAACGCAGCTTTTCGCACGACCATGGACCTGAGCAGAGCGCCAGGAATAGTCAAGCCTTCCAAGCATCCATGACAAAGAGAGATGGATGCAATGAGCGGGAAAGACATACACCGAGAGAGCGTACGAGCGAATGAACGAGCGAGCGAGAGAGAGAGAGAGAGAGAGAGAGAGCAACTCAATTGTTGTGTATGCTGTGACTCAATGTTTGAGTGAAAGCTGCGCTCTCCACTGGAATGTTTACAGTTGAGCAGAGCAGCGACGCCGACAGCGACGTGAGCAGCGCATGGGATGCTGTTTGCTGGTTTCAGCTTGCTGCCTGCTCCTTGCTGCTGCTGCTGGTCAATGTCTCTATACCTGCAAAAATAATGGCGCTCGCTGCTTTGGCAAACTTTTATTAATGAGCGACAAGTGTGCCCAGGCTGCTGCCGCTACTGCTGCCGCTGCCGCTGCTGCTGCTGCTGCTGCTGCTGCTGCTGCAGCGCGCTCAACATGTGCGCGCGTCCAAAAATGCCAATGCCAAATTGCAAAAAACAAGATTATTGAGCTACGCATCACCAAGACCCATCTTTCTATCTCTCTCTCTCTACTCACTCACTCACTCACTCACTCACTCACATACTCTCTCCTTCGCCTGCCCCTCCCCCTCTTTTCCAACTAATTCACGCTTGTTAATGAGTGCCTAACATTTTTCAGTTGACCAACAGCTGCTTCGATTGATAACGCTAAAATCGTGAGAGCCCAAACAAAGGCAACGCTGACTTTGAGCTACTGCACAGTGGTGCAAGCTATTGTCAAAAACGTAAAATTAAATTAATTTAAAATTAAAAGATATTTATTTTTTACTAATGTTATAAATATTTGTTTATTGAATTTTATACAATATATTTGCTAATAAATATTATTATTATTATAGAATTTCTATTTGTAAATTATTTAAGTAATCTAATACGTTTCTATAGTATCATGTTTTTATATCCGTCGATTTCTAGAATGAAATTTTTTTTTTAAATAAAAATTTGTATATAATATTGCAAATTCTTAACTATATTTCAAATAGTTTTCAAAAATATTTTGAAGCAATTTTTTTAAATTTATTAGATTCTTTGCTATTATTATTTAACTTAATAAATATGTTTTGAGCTTAGTTTTTATTCGATAGTTTTAAATCTTCAATTGTAATATTTTAAGATCATTTTAAATGTTATATTATCCAATAATATTGAATTTTATAAATCTGTTATTGTGTTTTTTTATAATATAGTATAATTATATGTTGAAATTTTCAAATATTTTATATTCATGTTTGGATTGAATTATATTCAAATTATGGATAGATTTTGATTCCCTAAGTGTATATACGCAATTAGTCTAGAAATCAGGAATTTAAATAATGAACTTAAAAATCAACTATTATATTTAATTCCCACAGCTCTGTTTAAAATTGCACTTAACCCACTGTGCAACTAATAATCACATCTGAATCTTTTTTAATATATTCTTAAAATACCCCGTGCGTTTCATTCCAATTTCAGACGCTCTCAATCTACTGTGCGGTTCGATTAAATAGGTGCAGTTGTTGTTTCAGTGTCTATTACGGATTTATTTGGTAGCTTATAAGCATGAATAATGAAAAGCAATAAAATTAAGTGCATTAACTCGAAATGCTCTTTGTTGTTGTTTAGCTTCGAAATGCGTCTTCGCTTGCAAAGCCCCGAAGCGAAATACTTAATGCAATCCGTAATATATATATATAAAAGCAGCTATGCATATATTTTAATATATATGTATCTATATATGTATATGTAAGAGCCTCTCAGGTAATTGGTATTTGGGTATCTATGTAGGTCACATCACAGATAAATGCATTTGCGACTAATTCTAATTGCATTAATCAGGTTCAATTAATAAAATGTTTGTCCAACTCTGCGCGCTTAGACTTTTTCCAGTTGGACGAAGCGCTCGCGCTTATACTGATCTTCGTAGCTCTGTATGAAATTCAAACGACCTTGATACTGTAGATTCATGATGGTTTTGACCATGGGCGGATGGTCATTGCCCAGCTCCAGCCACAGCTTGCCACCAGGACGCAAATGGCGACAGGCCAGCTCAAAGACCAAACGAGCCACGCGCAATCCATCCGAGCCACCATCTAAAGCATTGAGGTTCTCGTACCTGTGAGAGATAAATTGAAAATGAGTTTGAATATATATGAAAACTTAGATATTAATATTTATTTATTAGACAAGTATACCCAAAGAGACTATCGTTAAAAAAAAAAAAATCACCTAATTAATTAGCCGAGCATTACTTACACAACAACCTCGGGATGCAGGAATTGAAACTCTTCGGTTTTTACATAGGGAGGATTAGAGATGATCAGATCGTATTGCTTGTCCTGCAGTTCGACGGGCAAGTAGTTGTCCGCTTCCATGGTGTGATTGAGGACCTTAAAGCGCTGCTGGAGTCCAAGCACCTTGGCATTTTCCCAGGCCAGCTTTGTCGCCGCTTTGCTGCGCTCAATGGCCGTGGCGTCAACTTGTGGCAAAGCGTGCAGCATGGACAGCGACATGGCTCCAGAGCCGCAGCCCACTTCTAACATATCCACATGCTCGAAACTGCGATAGTTTTCAATGACCAAGCGGACAAACTCCTCCGTTTCAGGTCGTGGTATGAAAACAGTGGGTGACGTCTTCAGTGTTATATCCATAAAGTCCCATTCGCCGATAATGTGCTGCAACGGCATGCGAGCACAACGTGCTTCCAGAAAGCGCTCAAAGTCCGCTAGCTGCTCCGAGTTGAATTTCAGTTGGGCAAAGTCATCCGGTACGGTGTTCTAGGGGCGAAAGGGGCGTAGAATACGAGGCTGCTCGATTCAATGTTGTATTACTTACAAATTTACGCTGCAGCACATGAGACACAATACATTTCAGATTAAAGTCAATGTCGCTGACGCCTGCCTCCTTTAATTTGTCACCCCATCCATTGAGCGCATCACGAACTTCAATCAAAGGGCTGGCAGTCGGCGTTGTTGTCGCTGCTGTTGTTTTTACGCTGCTGCCGCTTAGTTTGCTGTTGCAGAACGAACGCGTCGCGATTTGCGTCGTTCTCCGCAATGGTTGCGTTAGGTATTTGAACATTATTTAATTTAGCTTTATTACCTAATGTATTGATTAAAAATTTTGATCCAATTTTGCGGGCCGAATTCTATGAATCAGCTGTTGTGCAATTAATCGTCAGCCGCCACCGTAGCGACCTATCGATAGTATGCTAGAGGTGAGTTAGTTAAAATATTAAATTAATCTGATAAATATTTATTTCGTGATATATATTTATTATATTATGTAAAATGGCAAAAAATAAAATCTTAAGCGATAACCTATTTATAAAACAGCATTTATTATAGCTGTGTAAAAATTAATCTGATTAATATCAATATAACAATAACGAAAAATTACAATTTATGTACAAACAAACAAATAATATCTATTAAATTGTATATATGTATAATATTGCAAGAGAATGCCTCAATTGCACTCAACCGTCCGGATCGTCCACTTTCGGGGCTAAATAGTATCGAATATAGCCATAGTCTTCGATAGGGTATTCCACAAGTAACGGTACATCGGCTGCCATACCGATCTTCACCTTCTCCGCCAGGGGCGTGGCACGTGTAAACGTACTCAAATATCGACCGGCAAACGAGAGCGTGACGGGCTCATCCACCTGCAGGGTAACATCCCCTTTGCTAGTCTCGCTTAGCTTTATGTTCGCAGACCCCATCTCCCCGTTGGCCGAGAACTTGATGCCATCCTTGGAGCAGGTGATGACTACGGACTCGCTAAACGCTGCCATATCCCGGCAGATGCGGGCAAACTCTGTGGCTGGCATATGGACTACGCAGGTGTACTCCGTCTCGGGAATGGCCAGGTGCTCCTGGTCCAGATTGAGCAGACGCAGCTCGTAGTCGGCCGTGCGCTCCTTGCCCACTGACTCGAAGCTGAGCTCCACTTTGTCCGCCTTATCCGCAGCCTTGATGGTGATTGCGTCGTCTCCATTGGCGCACTTGAGCACCTTCGTCAATGCCTTCAAGTCCAGGCCAAGAGAAATGTTTCGGCTGCAACTGTATTTCTCAAAGTAATCTCTGCGCAGACACAGAGCAACCAGTGAGACGTGCGAATTGTCCATGGCTTGCAGCTACAAAATAATCTGTAGCTGTTTAGCTGCTCAGAGGCTGAGGCGATGTGAAGGCGGTTACCTGTATTCCTGTGTCGCTGCAGTCCAATGTGCTCTGACTCAGCATATTTATGAGGGCTTCTACAATCCTCTTAAAGATCAAAGTGCTGGACAGACGCGCCTCGAACATTTTTATAGTTCTATCTGATGAAATTCGAAGCTCAAATAATAGATACAAATAACAGGAAATGTTTCTTTATCTGAACTATGCAATGCCCTGTAAAAATTTTGGCATGTTGTTTAAAAAAAAAAAAAACAAGTAAACATAAATGATGTTCGAGTTGTTTTATTTATAAATCACTATTTGAATAAAAAAGATATATGTATGTCATATATTATACAGTATAGAATATATCCGTTTTTCAATTATAAACTGATTTGTCAGCAACTTCGACAAGTGAGTGTAAAATGTATCGAATGCGCGAGCTTCTATGTTTAAAGTATCTACATAAATGTTTCAGACCGTAAAAGCACAAATATATTAAAAGAATGTCTGTATAGACAGCACAACAAATAAAAGTAAGCGTATAGTGTTGCTTTCATGTTACATATATAATAATTAAAATACATATAAATAATAAGATACAATTAATTTTAAAATATTGATGTAAACTTCTATGTATATCGAATTCCGCCACTTTCTATGTTTTTCGTATGTTAACCTTGTAAACGAAAATATTAAATACAAAATAAGTATATGCCAACATTGAGTGAAAAAAACGTTTATAGGAAGTCATAATTATATCCATAAGTATAAAATGGGCAATTAATATAGTTTTATTAGTTTTCACCAATTCACCAGTTGATTTGCCTATCGGCTGCCGCCACTTGTGACAACAACAGACTATTAAAGTTTGCTGCAACAGCTGTTAAAAACAATAATCACAAAAACATATTTTGTTGGCAATTTCCCAATTAAAAAATTGAATATAATTGTATTAAAATGTTAATAAAAGTCTTAAAACGCTAATGTAGTCGCAGAATTACATAAATTAAGCAAATGTCTGTCATGGAGTCGAATGACTGGTTGCTTTGGTGTCGCCTGTGCGCCAAGGAGGATCACCAAGGAAATATAAATGTGTTTTTAAAGAGGGAGCAAAGGCTGAGTGAAACTAATGATGCTGTCAGCGACATAGCCTTGGCCACTGCTATCGGCAAATACTTCTGGGTTAATGTGAGTGGTGTGTTCGTTAGATGGAATGTTCATTAATAAAAAATACATATGTACGTATCTGTGTAGATAACTCGTGGGGAGGAACTGCCGGAGGTGATCTGCAGCGGGTGCCTGTCTCTGGTCACCTCGCTGGTCAAATTCTCGGAACGCATCACCCGCGTGCAGAAGCTATACTGCATATTGCAGAGTAGGTCAAAAGAGGAGGTTAATATACAGGAGCTGCGCCAAAGATTTGGACTGCTTGAGGAGGGGACTCAGGAGCTGCAGACGATAACTGAGGTGCATTATATGGAGGAAAAGCCCAAGTTAAATGAGCTAGAGGAGATGGTGTTGGAGTTGGAAAATCCGCTCACGCCGTGTGAGGAAAAAGGAGAGATCAGGACAAATGATGCAGGAGAAGAAGGAGCAGGAGCTGAAACAATTGAAGATGATGTCGATCAAGAGGAGCAGGAAGAAGAAGAAGAAGAGGAGCAAGACGCAGACAACGAGGGAGAGAAACAGTTGGAAGCAGAAGCTGTATTAACTGCATATGATGAAGTGGAGCATGATGAACAGGAAAAGGAGGATGATGCGGGAAAGGAGGTGCTGTTGGTAAATCTCTGCACTGAGGCAGGCACCTCCAATTCTTTGGACACCAACTCGTGCCATGTTCAGCCTAATAAAGCCAAAGCGAGGAGGGGGAAATCCTTTCCATGCAGCGAATGCCCGCGTATCTATGCACTTCCCCAAACGCTGATGCGGCACATGAGGCAGGATCATGCCAAAGGAGCAGGAGTAACAGAGACAGCGGATCAGCCACTCAACCAACTTAAGTGCGAGCAGTGCGAAAAGAGCTTCCGCTCCCGCTACCAGCTGCAGAAGCACATGCAGCAGCACCTGCCCATGTCCAAGAGGAAGCGTTGTCCCTGCCCCATATGTGGCAAGAACTTCACGACGAATGCCTCAGCCCAATCGCATGCGCAGTACGCCCACCAGGAGGAGCGACCACGTCCGGTGATCTGTGAGCAATGCGGGATTGCGGTGCACTCGCTGCACGCCTTAAAGGAGCATTTACTGAGCCACACGGACTACGCGCCCTTCGAGTGCGACGTGTGCAAGAAGTGCTTCAAGAGCATGAGCCGGCTGAAGCACCACAAGGAGACGCACGATCCGCACAAGTACATCTGCCCGGAGTGCGGCATGCAGCTGAACTCCCGACCCACGCTCAACCGCCATCGACTGGTCCACACGGACCAGATGCAGCACAAGTGCGACTATTGCGGCAGAGAGTTCAAGCGCGCGAAGGCGCTCAAGAATCATCTCATTTTGCATACGGGCCTGAAGCCCTACTCCTGCGACTTCTGCGAGCGCACCTTTGCCAATGGGTCCAACTATCGCACGCACAAGAAGAAATCGCATCCCGAGGAGCTGGCTGCACAAGAGGCGGCGGGCGGAGGCAAAGCCTACAATCGAAACATACCCAAGCTGGAGGCACTGAAAGCCTTGTGAGTATAGTCAAGCAATTGGCTGAGATCTCTCTCTCTCTCTCTCTCCTATCTATATATATATATATCTATTTTTGCTGCTTATTTACAGTACCAAGAACAAGGACAATCTATCGCCGGTAGCCACCAAGCAGAGCGGGAGCTTTGCCTTTGGCAAGAAGCCAAAGAAGCCAGCAGCAGAAGCAGCAACAGGGATCGGAGGAGCAGTCAATGCTGCTGCAATGGCAGCGAATGCTGCTTCCACATCTGTAATACCCGCCATAGAGAACATTTACAGCCACATCATGAAACCTGAGCAGCAACAGCTAATCTTGGCCAGCGACGGTAGCGCAAGCATTTTGCCAGTGGAACACGCGGAATCCAATCAGATATTTTCGTATTAGAATGGAGCCAACTCTATGCAGAATGAATATACCCGCCAGAGAGTTCATCAACAGTTATGTAATGTAACTAATGAAGGCTGCTAATCCTGTCCAAGAATGAGTCGCAGGACAAGTAAATTATTTCCAATTAGAACCCAGCTGCAAGTGCTGCTTCTATGTAAGCTATATATATATATATATCATATAATGAAAGTCCACCAGCAGAAGCTAATCCTGATCAACTAGTAACTAGTGTCAGTCCTTTGCTTGTGGAGCAGGCGGAAATATATATTGGATCTATCGAAACTCCCACACCAATCAGACATGATGTATTGCTATTGTTTTCCAATTGGGCGCGCTTTTTTGAATCTAGTTAACTCTGCGCATGTCCAATTGCGAAGGCGGGCGCACAGCCACCCCATGTGTGTGAGTGTGAGTGTGCGTGTATGCGGAGTTTTTTTTTAACATACATACATATATATTTAGGGGGCAGAGCCATTTGGGCAATATCCTTTATAAAGGAATTTAGTTCAGTTGACAGCGTGCGCTTCCTCGTGATTGCAACGGCTGCGAGTTTGTTTAAAATATGTAATTGACTAAAAGCAAAGAGAGAATACAAATGTAATTAAGGCAAATTAGGTGCTGCACTTAATCGCGTGGCAGCATTAATTAAAGTGCGTCAAGAAACGCGTTTAAAATACAATAAAAAGAAGCGTATTTGTGCAGAGAGCGGAAAATAAAAAAAATCGATTTCTCGCCAATGAAAACAAAGTGGTTTAAAAATCTTTAATCAAAGGCAGACAACTAAAATATAGCAAACAAAAAATAAAACAAAATACAAATATTTTAAACTTACTAAATGGGTCAGAAAATTAAAATAAACTAAAAATTTAAGAACAAAAATCCAATTCAAATGCAAAGTCAAACAAGAAGCCGCACTAGCCGTCGACGAAGCAATAAAGTAGCTGTTGTAGCACAGGAATTTAATGAGAGCATATCTATTGCTATTTTATATAAGCAACAAATAAAAAAGTAAATAATAAAACGATCAAATTTATTTAAACAATTTTTTGTAGCAGCTGCTTAATGTTGTAGCCCTGGTCCCCGAACTCAACGTGACCATTTTGAGTGCGATAACAGTGCCATTTTGAGTTGACTTACTGTTAAATCAACATAATCGTAAAGAAAAGAGAAAAACAAAACGCGTCGCGCTGCACGCAGAGCGCAAATTGTGTAAAAAGTGCGAATATTTGAAGCAAATTCCGGTGGGCAAGTTAGTTTCAAATTACTTTAAGTGACAAAAGCTAAAATAAACGTACTGCGTTTACTAAAACAGTGTTATAGAGCTCACTTACTCAACCGTCCAGTCGGCGTTTTTCACTTGTTTTTTACGCACACTGCTTCACACGCGCGCGTGTGTGTAAGAGTGAGTGTGTTTTAGTGTGTGTGTGCGTGTGTTTCTATTTGAAAAAAAAAAATCGATTTGCTCATAATTTTCGACTTTAATTGTGAATTTAAACAATTATATTGCTATGCTCAGTCAACGCCGGCGCCAGCGTCAGCACCGCAACCTAACATGTGTTGCCTAACTGTTGTTGTTGTCGGTGCTGCTGCTGCCGCGACTGCGGCTGTTGTTGCTGTTGTTGTCGAACGGGTCCAGCGGCTGCGTAGGCGGGCCTGAACACCAGCCACCGCCAGTTTATATGTTTTAGTAACAACAACAACGACTCAACAGCGCGCGCCAGTCGGAAAGTTGAAGCAACAGCGCATTCTAATTGGACTCTGTACTATGCTGCACTGTTAATCCCCCCCTACCCAACTCGCCCACAGACCGTTAACCACAATAACCAAAAACTGCAGCAGCAGAGAAGAAGCAGCAGCATTGGCGGCTTCAACAAGCAAAGTTTTGTGACTTAGCTGTCTATATATGTATATGTGTGTGTGTGTGTGTGTGTGCGAGTGTGTTTTAAGCACAGTTTCAAAAGTTAAATAACAGCATATTGCTTTTCTGTTTTGCAAAGTGCTCCAATTGGAAACTGATAAGATATACACTGACCATGCCCACTAAAAGGCATTAATGCTGAAATTTGATAACATAAAACCTAATTTGGATTGGTGTTAACTTATACAGGTAAGAGAAACAAATATACGATAAGACTAAGATTAAGATAAAGGTATACCTACAACTGATCGGCGTAAATTCCAAATTTTACAGTTTTAGAGTCATTGATATATTTCAAGCTTTACGAAGTCGTTTGAGATTAAAGTCAATGCTTGAGGGTAACTCCATAATATAGTTTGAGAGTCACTCGATTTTAAAGTTTGCAGTCACTGAACATTCATTCCTCTATTTAAGATTGTTTTAGATTGATGTCAATGTTTGGGAGGAACTGCACTATGACTATTGACTAATTGTTGTATTTGAGGTCGTTTTGATTGCATTATTGGGAATGCTTGGTGAGAACTTCGTAGTATAGTTTGAGAGATCATAGCAGAAGATTGAGCGACAATTACTTTTACAGTTCGACAGTCACTGAACTGTAGTGAATATTTTGTAGAGTATAACGCAATCGTTGCTCTCTTTTGTTTTGTGTATCTTCTGTTAGCCGCGAACCGCATTATCCTTTGGCTTGACCCAAATTGCGATGCCCTTTGGAACTCTGTTTTTGTTGTTCTCTTCTTTTGTCCAAACTTTATTGCACGTAGAGCAACAGCACCTACACGCCCCAAGTCCCACGCTCCACGTCCTATAAGCCCACCCCTTTTTTGTTATCATTTAATGTGCGGCTAGTTAATTGCCCCCACCCATCTCAACCTCCTCCTGCGCCCAGCTGTAAAAAAGAACTTTAACAAACTGTCGCCTTCAACTATTTTTTATCAGCTGGCAAAGTTTTTAAGAGCGTTTTGTTAGCTCTTCGTTTTCGCCCATTATTTGTTTTTATTTTTTTAATGAAAATTTTGCATGGCCTTTCTTTTAGCTGTCTCATTAGTCGGGCGGCTGTCAAAAAGTAGGAATTTCCCTATTGAAATTGCTTCGTTCCGAGCCTAAACTAATCCTTGCTCCGCTCCCTGCTCTGCTCCTTTCCGCCTCTAATCGAAACCGGAATCAATAAGCTCTGCGAGCATTTCTCCTGCTCATTTCCTTCTTTTGCGAAAAATTACTTTTCATTTGCTAAGGAGGGTGAGGAAGGGAATAAGGGTAGGGAAGGGAAGGTCAGTTTGCTTCGGGGGGTTGCTATGCACTTTAATTAGTTCGCATTTTTGGCAATTTTTGAAATTGAGTTTGATTCGGCTCTCACATATGGATGCATTTTGTTGTTCGTCCTGGAAAGAAGGAAAGAAGGAAGCACGGATCAAGGGTTGCATTGAGTATTCCTCGACTGGGGTCAGCTTCTGCCTCCTTTCACGGGGACAGTGCGGGCGGGCGCTTTGTCCTCAATGTATATTTAAACTCTTGCTGGGCAATGGGAGTTATTTAATTTATAAATAAGTATGTCAAGACAATTGGGAAATTAAACTGAGTTATGATGAACCGGCGAGGGGGCCTTTGCCATGACATCCCATTGATTATGAAAAGGAAATGAAAATCTTTGAGAAAATGCAATTTGATTTATATCTTTGTGAATAGGTTTGCGCTAGCAAAGGCCATAATCAGAGAAGTTGTGTCAAGGAATGAATGCAGTATTTAAATATCTTTGATTTGATGTGTATTAGGAAAACATAATACTTTTCTTTTGTCGTTTGCATAAAATGTTATACTAGAGACATTGTATTTTAAATACAGAGCTAACTCTTAACTCACGTTTGAATATTTGTTTATGTTAAGGTGTTTCAAGGTTTAATACTATAATAACTATTAAATTGCATTGCAATTACCCAAGGATTGACACGCACACCTTCTGAAATAATTTAGAAAATTACATATATGAAATTACAGCATATATAATTCGTACATTGCAGCTCCATAAGGTTCCCAAACCCTTTTAGGATTTTAGTATCCCAAATGCGTTAGAAAATGTTTATATAAAATGTCATTCATTTATTTGTTTCCCAACAATTGTAAAGGTAAACTGATAAAGGGGTACAAATGGAGAGTTTCCTAGAACAATTTCCATATGCTTTAAGTTTCACAAGCAGAGATAATGAATAATCCGAAGACGATATTATGATGAGCAGGTGTATTGATGAGAGAATAGTTTAGTTCTCGAAATATGTAGCTATATAAAAAGATGATTTATTGTTACATTATTATTATTATTTCACTGTTTATAATAACTAAAATTTACTTTTGGACCTTATTTATTTCGATATTAATACCTAGACATTTATCATGTGGTAATTTTAATGATAAAATATTTTGTATCATTATTTTATTAATTTTTAATTTAATTTTTTTAATTTATTTTTTATTTATTTTATTTTTTTATATTTATATTTATTTATTTGTGAGAAGGTTATTATTATTGCTATCTAAAGCTCACTTAATCACAGTGAAGTTTTCCAAAATACACAGTCATCCACTTCAGGAATATGAATTCATCCAAGTCCCATGTATGTCGTTTCGTCACTAATATATATTCATATAATACATATTTCATGCAATCCAGAAACTCTATCGCATTCATCACTCTACACTAATTATAGTTGTAGAATGCCAAGAGAAAAAGTATTCCGTATTTCAATTTAATAATTTCAAAATTATTCACATTTTTATTATATTTTATTATGTTATTCATTTTGTTATTTACTTAATCATTCACATGATGTATCTCTTGACTTTGTGTGGAACTTAATTCAGTCAATCGTAAATTCAATATAGATTCACCGCGATATTCAATTAGCTTATTTTATTGGCTCTGTCTCATTTGTCATTGTATGCCTTATCGATATAGAAAAGTCTATTTGCTGCTTCATCCATCATTGCAGACTTCTTTTATTGCAATAGTTCATAGTTCTTGTTCTATGTGAGTTATTGTATATTTTTGGAAGGCCTTTGCAAATCCCACGCGCTCCTAACTTGGTCAACAGAGTTGTCCATTTTGTTATCAAAGTGTTTCAATCGTTTGGCTTAGTTGGCCTTTTACCAGCGCCCACGCCTAAGCCCCTAAATAAGCCGCTCGACATACGCATTCGCATTCGCATACTTAAGGCACATCATATTGATAAGCCTCGGCCAACTTTTGGAAGGCATTGACATTCTCTACTTCTCTTTGTCTCTTTCTTAGTTGTTTTTCTTTCAGTTCTTGAAGTGCAGCTGAGCTGTTGCAGATAAAAATATGTTAATGCTCGTACTAAAACAGATTATGGGAAATAAAGAAGCTATTTATTTATAAAATATCTTTTAGTGTTTATGCTCTAATACTAATTTTACTTTAGCTCGAATTTCCAATTGTATACACAATATGTTTATTAAGTTTTTAGTACTTATAGAACAAGTTGATGGGGTTGATAGAGAAAATTGATTAGGATTTAGGCTATATATTCCTCACCTTCCTCCCAGCTAAATTCTACTTATATTTATAGCAAAGTAATTCTATGTTTCATAAAGCTATAAATGATGAAAAGCTTTTTTTTTCGTAGCTTTTGAAGCTATGTAGAGTTTTTCATGGCTAGCCTAGTTAGGTCTAAAAGCTTTTTTCAAATATAAACTTTACGTATAACAGCTGCTAAGGGTGAAAAAGTGCAAAAGCTTTGTTTCTTGTATATGAATGAAAATGGAATAGGACAGTAGAAAACTGTCCCAGCTGTTATACCTTACCCTTACGCCTGAAGCACTTATTATAACAGCTGCCAAATTTTGCTGTTATATGGAATAGAAAAGTAGCAAAGAGCCTAACTAAAATTTCTGTTATAACATAAGCTGTATTTTTTCATTTACATTGTTAGAGCGGCAGTCAGGTATTAAAAGTCGAACAGTTTTAGCTTATAACAGTTTTTGCAATTACTGAAATACTAAGTGGTGTGAAAATTGGAAGTTACACAAGCATAATCAGCAACCTTTCATATTATTGTGCCCTGTGGCACACTTACCATCCTAAAGTTTCATCTAAAAGTCATATTATATAAAAATAAATTGTACGTAAATTTGTGCACAATATGTGTTGTATAACAATTTCTAAAAATTGACTGATGTGTTTATTTTAGCCAGTACTTTCAACACATTTTAGAAACAGACTAAAATCATCAAAATAATTGATCGAATTGGATGGATTTATTTTACTTTGTACATAGTTCAATTGAGTTTGTGCCCGTCGACTGGCTCCATTAGCTAAGGCTGTATGTCAGTATTTTGTTATAAAATGTCCAAAAAGGAACACTTTGTTATTTATAAGTGCTCATAAAAGTTATATAAGTATAAGTTAGTTTAGCAAACATTTTGTTATATAAGAAATGTTATGCCCTGATATAGTATAAGATGTGTATAAGAGTTTACTGCCTACAATTTGTAGTAATTGTACTTGTAGCAGAGGATATTTCCTTGATCCTAGTCTTATACCAGACTCTCCACTTTGCCATACAAGAATTTAGTCAATACTCGAACCATTAAATAAGACGAAATTCCTTTTCATTTGCATTGTTGTAACCCCTCCAATAGTAAATTCAACCCCTAACTACCAGGGTAGAGTTCACACTACCCCGTTGCACTTTTCACTCGTTCTCGGCATAGTTCACATTACCCCGTTGCACTTTTCACTCATTCCCCTTGTTTGTGTCCTCTTTAGCTATCTGTGTTGCATGGAGTGGAGCGTAAACTAATGAGTCGAATGTGTCTTAGCCCAAATGCCACATGCAACCACTGAGAGCCGAAGCCGAGGCTTTGGTTGCTTAAAAAATGGCACGCATATAAATTGCACGTTATTATCCTTGCGACTGCAGCGGACAGACGGATCCCTTGACGGCCACAATTCTCGTACATTTTTTTTACTTTTATGTTTTTTTATATATTTAGCAAAAAGTGTGGGCGAATAAGCAGAGAGAGAGAGAGAGAGAGAGAGAGGGAAACAGAGAAAACCAAAGCTTTTACTTTAATTAAATGCGTGCGTGTGCCGGCAAGTCGCAATTTAGAATATGCTGTTGCTACTTTTCTGGTTGCTGTTGCTGTTGCTGTTACTGTTGCAGTTTCTGATTAACGGCAGCTGCTTTGGATCTGGCTTAGATAGATACTGCTTCACGTATACGCCGTCGCCTTCTGTTCGTCCCGATTGCAAATTTTGCGTAGCATATTTTTATGCTGATTGAGTGGGGCTTATCTGGAAGTAAACGATGTCGAGCTCTGCTCGTGGCAAAGCCCTCGACGAGCTATATAACAACATAACTCATATGATCCCCAACGTTATGTCAATTGTAAGCAAATCAGCGCCCAAGCCCATAAAAAACCGCAGCCGAAGACAAATGTTATTATTAAAATGGCCAAACGCGCATATACAAAATAAAAGAATAAAAAAAAAAAAAAAACAATGGCAAAAACGCGTTTTTTGCGAGGGCTTTTATGGAAGTTTTCAAAGAGCGAAGAACGAACAAAATTATATAATTAATAAAGTTAAAATATAAATGAAATAATAATACAAGATACATTTATTATGCTCTTTAATACACAAATAACTTCCTCAGATAAAATTTAATAAAATAATTTTATCAAAATATAGTTACTCAAATTTATTTTATATGAACTTGAAATAATAAATACATCAATTTAAAAATAAAAAAATAAATAAAAAAAATTGAAGAAGATGTTAATAAAAAATATTTATATATTTTCAAAAAATATAAAATATATGTAGTGCTTAAAAAATATTTGTTGTTACTTAAAAGCTTAAAAGTTCAGGCTTTAGTAAATATATTATATATTTGTAAGAAAGTTTCTATATCTCCAAATATAAATTGGAGCAGTTAAATGAAAACATTTTTTCTAATCTATCTAAATAAATGCAAATTAAAATAAATATTATTTTAAATTATTATTATAATTATAATTAGCTAGTTCTTCGGACTCTACTCAAAATACATCTCTTTTAATTAGTTCTTCAAGATGTTTCAGTGTTTCTCATGGTTAAATTGCCAAAATGTTATTAAATTTCGAAACCCTCAAGTATGCTGCCGCTCAAACAGTATTCGCACTGTGCTTAACTTTTGTGTAGACCCACATTGTTTACTGCTGTTGCCCAGCACATCCTTTAAGCAATAAAATATCAAGCTAAAAGCCCTTCAAAATGACAGCGAGTCGTTGTTGTTGTTGTTTTCTGTTGATGCTGCTGTTGCTGTTGTTGCTGCTGCTGCTGCTGCTGCTGCTGCTGTAAGCGTCTGCTATAAATTTGAAGTATTAAAACAGATATCGAATGGATTATTTTTAATATATGAGCATGCATACAGAGTTTGGCCAGAGTTGGCCCCGAAAACTGCAGCCAGGCAGATTGCGGGCGTAGAGCCGACTCCGACGGCTGCCAAGGCGAAACGCAATTAGCCCCTGCAGCAATCGGCCTCGCCCTCGCCTCTGCCTCTGCTTCTGCCTACGCTCTACAAATTGCCAACAACAGTTGTAGCAGCAGCAGCAGCAGCAGCAGCAGTGGCATCTACATTCGCATTCACATCCTCAACCGCACTCGCATCCGCATTCGCACTCGCATCCGCATTGGCAGTGCCAACAACGCAGCTGGCATTTTCCGCTGCGTAATCCTTTTATTAATCCCCTTGGCTTGGGCTAAGATCCTTTACACTGCTGTTGGCACTTTTGCAAATCATGAAAAAGAAACCCAAGAAGCGCAAGTGCAAAAATAATAGCAACATGTCTAGAAAAATCAAAATCGAACGACTATCTAAATACCCTGTAGAATTGTTCACTAATTAATAATTCATTTCTTTGTATTTAGTTTTCCTTATTCCTTATTATTTCATTATTTAAAAAAAGATATTGAAAATGTCAGACAAAGACTTTGAACTTGTATTTGTATATTTGATATTAATTGATATATTTGAGATAACAGAGTTCAGAGTTCGTATGCCCAACGTTTACTATATTTACTATATCAACTATTTGTCTAGTCGATCATGGCCTGTCCTCTATTGTCTACTGGGCACAACTTTATGTTACCCCTTTTTTTAACAGTTTTATAGGCTAAAAGAGAAAAAAGGGAGAAAAGAACAACTAAGCAACATAAAATTAAGATAAATATGTGGGTGTGGAACATATGCCAAAGGATTTGCACGCTTTGGTTTGCCTGGTTAGTTCACAATTTGTTGCTATGCTTAGCAAAGATTAAAAATTAATTGCATAGGGTTTGAGGCAGATTCCAGGGAGAGAGAGACAGAGAGAGTGAGTGCGAGCACGAGAATAACTTTAACACGATTTGTGTTGATTATTTCTGTTTGCGCAACAGCAGCTGCTGAGCTCGTCAAATGCCTAAAATGTGTTGTGCGTTTGTTCATTAGGCGAATTAATCAGGCTGTGCCCCGTTGTGCTTCTTTCTAGTCGCCTCACAACACTGATTAACGCAAAAAGCTGCCCCTGACCCTGGCTCTCCTTCTCCCTCTCTTTCTCTGAAGCACTTTTATAGTGCTTTGTGCAGGCGCCGCATTAAAAATTCAGAATGCACTTAACGAACCATAGCGCGTAGACCGATAGCCAGGACGGCATAATATGATACACAGCAGCCGAGCACGGGTGGCTAAAAAGAGGAAAATGCGGTGCGACGACTAAAAACCCATTTTAAGCGCTACACAACACGCGGCATTCCGCACACTGTTAGACGCTTGGCCAGTGCTTAAGTGAAATCGCTCGAAAATGGCGAACTTTCGGAGAAACCTTATTACTATCAATCGAGCAGAGCGAACTGGATGTATTATGGATGAATTTCAGCATGAATTGAAAAGTTATTTTTCAAAGGATGCGATTAAATAAATAACTAGAAAGTGAAATAATCTATTATTATAAATATAGGGAAGGAATTCGTTACTTACCAACCAATTTAAAATAACTGGAATAATATGGTATTATCCATACTTAAATTGAACAACTTTATTTATCTTTTTTTTTTTTATATAATTTATTTCTTAATAATTAACTAAGTATTAGACATTCAAGAAGTGGCTCTAGCTTTCCGGAGCATTTCATCATTTTTTCCAACTTTTTTTTAAATATTTTTTTTATTGTTTATCTATTTAAGGTTGAATATGCCTGAAGTCAGGGTCTCAAAAATCTTTTGGAGTTGGCGTCACTTTATCAACATTAGCGCAACTTGTTTTGCATTTTGCTTAGCGTTTTTGTTGTTGTTGTTGTTGCCGACTTTTTTTGTATGTTATTTTAGCCTTTTCACGCACCACGCAACGGGGTTGAAAAGTTAATTCAATTAGCTTGACTCTGCCACTTAAGCTGGCTTTTAATAATAAGCAGACAGTTAAGTACTTTGCCTGGCAGCATTCTCACAGGAACAAGGCATGAGACGAAGCTGAAGAGGTTTTTCAACAATTTTATAATATCTGATGCCCAGCTAAGGAAGAAAACGCTTGTATGGTATAGAGCTCGAAGTCTGTTTCTGCATCAAATTAATTTATGCATAGAGATAAAATAAAATTGGTGTTTAAGCTTGCTCATATAATTAATGATGTAATGTAATTAGATATATGTACATATATGGGGGAAAAAAAAACTATATAGTAGCAGACAAAGATCTTCAGCAATTAATGTAATAATAAGTAAATTGATGTTTAAGCTAGCCCAGGGAAAATATTATTATATGAATAGCATATATCATATGAATATGAATATGATTTTATGACTAAGACTATGACTGTCAATTTAAAAAGTAATCAACTCGAAACTTTGCCACACTCTTATTTGAATTAGGCCATATGCAAGTGGAGTGGGAGGTGTTGGACAGTCCAATTTGAAATATGTTTGTTGAGTGTGTTAAGTGTCAATAAAATGTACGCTGCCTTCCAAAAACTACACGCTGTTTAAATGTCAAAGTCCACACAGCGTATGCTGTAATAAATGACAAACTACCCCCTTCTGTGCTCTATACATGCAAACACACATACACACACACAAATATGCTTATAAAGGCGTGTGTTGGTGTGTGTGCATGTGTGGGTGTATTTGCTTTGTGCAATTGCACATAAATCAAGCAAACAACTCAATTGAAATGCTAGACGCAATAATATCATAATTATATTGTCATATACTACGGCCGACTCCAAGCTTCATTATTGCGTTAATTAGCTTGATCGTAATTAGGTTTGAGTTGTGGGTCACATGTGTGTGTGCATTGCATACTTTTGCGGGCCTGCGAGCGCGCTCTGCCTAATGAGTAAATCGTAAACTAATTGCAAGATAATTAATTTTAATTATTTGTGTATTTTACTTGGGCCCTGCCTTACCGGTCCCCTCCTCCGATCTGTAAACCTGCGCGCGCCCCCTCGTTCTTTCAGCCATATGATATAATCAGCTGGACATGGGGACCATTAAAAGCACATTAGCTTGTTAAGCGTTGGTCATTGTTGATGGGCCTGCCAAACAACCCGAGCCCGAAACCGAACCTCAATCCCATGCCCAGCCCCTTTCTTTCTACAACAATAACAGCAGCTACAACAACATTTGTTTGTTGTCTTTAGTTGTTCATACATCATTATCATTAAAGCGTTAAATTGTTTTGTTGTTTTCACAGCGATACAGATGATGAGGGCCGCTTGTTTCCCACTGAGTTAGCTGTTGACTGTTTGTTGTTGGCTGTTGGCTGTTGGCTGTTGGCTGTTGGCTGGGGGTTCTATGGGGGTTGTGCGTTTAAATGATTTGAACATTAAGGCTTTGCAGTTTTAAAGGCGGGGGCGTCTGTGGCTCATAATAGAGTGTCAAGGGATTTCAGCTGACGTCTGTTCACATTTGATATGTATTTCACTGTTACGAGGAAATTGTTCGTTCGAGTGCCTATTGACTGATAAATTATCAAGATGATTATTCAAGACATGCTATCCCCTGGTATTGATTCATTATATGTATATGACGCTAGCATATTGCATAACTCATCTACAGAGAAATATGTAACCTACTGCAATAATAATAATAATAATAATAATAATAATGTTTGTTTATTTATTTTCTTCTGTTTGCTTTCATTTACAAAGAACATTTTTACTTTGGTTTTAATTTTCTTTTGTTCGAGTATTGTGAAAACCGCAGTTATTTTTATAAATTCATTTTAAAATATCTGTTAAGTCAATTTGAAATACGAAACACGAATTGATGAAATTATTTGCATTTCGCTTTCGATAAAACTCCATAAAGAATTCATTTGAATGTTGTTCTATTCGTTTTGTTGCGGAATGCAGTTGTTAAATAAATAATTTACATAGATTTCTTGTTCCTTTTATTATGGTTTATTATGTTGTCTTTTATTGTTTTTAATTATAAATTCACAATTTCAATTTCGATTACGCATGCAATTCGATTTCACAAATAAATTATTGCAGCTTACTCTGGGGAGTGAAACACAATTATATTTCTATAAGAGAAAAACATTTGTTTTGCCTGAAAATAGAACAAAAATATGTACATATAGAGAAAGAGAGATAGAGGAGAGAGACAGAGAATATGTACAAACTGTTGCGCAGTTTCTTCAGTTACCATCCCCAACTGCTTGTCATCTCAGCCAGGCAACAAATTATCTAAGAAAAACTTCAGATAACATATGCAATTTTTCTTGTCATTTGTTCAACGCAGATGTTTATGGAACTTGCGACTATTAGGTATACATATGTACATACATATATATATATACATATATGTGTGTGTATGTATGGAGAGACATGTGCTTCTCTTTACATCTGTATATATATATTTAGTATACTTCGTACATGTCAGCATTAAATATTCATGCAACAGATAGGTACGAGGAGAGAGAGAGAGAGAGAGGGGAGAGTGGGAGACAGACATAACGTTACATCTTCATACGCAGCAGAAAAGTATGCTATGCTTGTATTAGTTTATTTGTCGTTACACGCTCAGTTTGCGATGAGGGCGGCGAGGTGGGATGGCCATTTGGCGCTGGCATTAATGTAGCCGCTAAGTGCCAATGTCATGCTAGGCTAGGCCCACTGTGCAGCCCAACCGCAAAAGCCAATGAAGATTTCCGGCTAAAAAGGGTGCGTGCTTTGGGCTAAGAGAACCACTGAGTGAGCCCAAACTGAAGGGGTCGGCTCAAGGCGGAGAAGGGCGTTTGGGGGGGGTTTGGCTTGGTCCAAGGCGTAGGCCTTTGCATATTTCATAAGCAATTACTAAGCGGCTTTTAGGCGTCGAGTATTTTTCAAAAACACAAACCGAGTGCAGAAAGAAAAACAGAAGAAAGATTACGAAATTGCCAGCGTTGACAACGCAGACACGCCCACCGGCAGGCCGTAACGCACTTTGCTCTAGCGAGGCACTTACTAACAAACAAACACACGCACTCCCACACTCACACACACACACACACACTTACACACATATACAGAAATGCCAAATGGCCGAGCATATAATTTATGATTACATTTTATGACTACACACACTGAGAGTTGCCTCTGTCTTTTGCCTTTTTGTTTTTCTACCTTGTTGCGCTTTTGCCGCCTCTCCCTTGGCCCACTCCTCTATTTTGTAGTCATTGCTTCCTATTATTTTGTTATTAAATTACACGCTATTGCCTTTGGCTTCCGTAGTGTGTGTGTGTGTGTGTGAGTGTGGTTGATTTTTATGACTCGAGCAGAGTTCAAAGTGAATGCCTACCCCATCTTCAGTTCCATCCATCCCCTTCCGCAATTCCATTAAAAGTTGATTTAATTTCACAAATTTGTTTTTTCTCTCTTTCTCTGCCATTAATTTGCTACGCAATGCATACAAGTCGTTGACGGCGTCTTTTTTTTTTTTCTTTGGTATTTTGATTTATATTACCTGGAAGTCGTTTAATCTGGAATTAAAATGTGATTAAGTGTTGCAAAATGCCTTGGTTAAAGTATTGTGAAGCAGCAATTTCTGACGAAAATTACACGATTTCAAAGAAAATAATTTTGTATAAAATTGATTATGTATGTAAACGTATTTAGTACAATTAGTTTGAAGAAGCTTTAGCAAATATAGAGACAGAATTTTCAAATTTGAAATCATTAATATAGTATATATAAAATTATTTTTATTTATAGAGCGTAAGGGAAAAAGCTGCGGAAACAAATTTATTTCTAATTCATTATATTTATTTCAAATTTTATTTAAGACTCTTTAAGAACAAAAATGAGCTTTAACTCTACTCTAAGTATACATATATATAGTTTTTTTTTTTTTTCACGAGAAAACTATTCCGCAGATCTGTTAAAGAGCAGCAGGCGCCTTTCTTTTCATTTCACTTCGATTTCCGCTTTCATTCCCTTTTAGTTAATTCATTTTTTTTTGTTTGGGCTCAGTCGATTATCTTGTATCTTGTATCTCTAAACAAAGGCCGACAATTATCTTAATGCCAGGTGCAAGAAATTAATGTGCTGTAAGCACATTTCAGCACAATACTTGCTATAACTAGCGCATGCCATGAGCAAGGCCTCCTGCCGAGGGGTGCCGTGGAAGGACATGGACGTTAGATGACGATGTCGCACTTAATCTGCGATAAAGACGGGCGTCCTTTTGGCCTAGGCAAAAAAGGTAGCTGCAGACAAATCGCTGTCTGGCCCACGGCGCAGAGCGTGAGGCGGGAGACTGGAGGCGGGGCTGACCATTATAAGAACTCGTTGTGGTCCCTTTTTTTGTGTTGCTGCCTATTGTTGTTGTAGCTGGGTGTCATCTATTTGTATCTTTATGTGCTTAATGTCAACGAAATAATTGAGTAACTCTGTGGCGTAGGTGTGTGTGTGTGTTTGAGCCGGAAAGAGGGAAAAGGCAACAAAGTGCAGGCATAGCACATGAATAGTGAATGGAGAACGCTGGATGAGGCGAAGAAGGGTAAGATGGGGGTTGCTTTTTGGGCTGCTGACAGCTTGACTGAAATGGAAAGTTAATGTTTATTCCATTTTTATGGGCAGTGGGGGTCGCAGCAGAGATAGAGAAAGAGATTGGGCAGTGAGGATTCTGGACGTCTCTATTTTTGATGCTCTAGCGCTATTTCATGTTTTGTGTCAAAAGGTGAAAAGTTAAAAGCAAAAGCTTTTCATTCAACTGCAGATAAAAAGTGAAAATATCAGTCTACATATATACAGAATGAGTTTCGATGAATACTTTCGACTAATTTTAGAGTGGATTGTTTTTTAGAAGGATTAAATAACGAATGCATCAAATATTAGGCTATTTTGTCTAGAAAGAGTTTACTTCAGTGTTATTTAAAGATTTTTATTTGTATATTTATTTATTTTATTTAAAGTGTTGACAAATCTGGAGTCAAAACTTAAGACAAATATAAGTTTATAATAATAAAGCCTAAAGAAAGCCAGCTAAGCCCCAATTCACAGCCATGAATGGTCATTGATACTATTGAAACTACGAAAAAATATTAGTATTAGTATTAATTGAAATCTTAATAAAAATTAATATTAAAAGCTCTTAGGTCTGATTATGAACTAACAATTAAAAAAAAAAAAATACTTCAAGTAAAGATTTGCTAGAAAAAAGAAAATATTAAAAACAAATTCAGAGTGACCGATGAAGAGAGAAAAACTAAGATATAATAATAATAATAATAATAATAGTAATAATAATAATAATAATAATCACATCAGGGCATTTCAAGTGATTTCCGTAAGATGATCTGAAAGCAATGATTTTATTAGCGGAAGAGAAAAATCTAAGGAAATTACGTGAAAAAATGTTGTTATAATTAACACATAAAACATGGAAAGCCTAATATGCATAAAGAATAATCTGTGGTGTATATTCACATCGGGCGCTATTTCACATTTGAAAGTGTCATTACGCCCGTGGGCTTTGTGACGCAAAAATGTATGTCTTAGCGCACATGGGCCCTATGACACTGGGCGTAATTACATGCACCCAGTGTGGTAAATGAAACGGGCGAAAGTTTCTGGTAGCTCGGAAAGCAACAGAAAAATGGAGCCGCATTAACAGGCTGGGCGAATGAATATTACCAATGATCAAGTTATGAAGAAAAATAATACCTAAAATTGTCCTGCGATCCATTAATGAAGGCAGATCAATAAGTAGAAGCCTACTATCATAAGAAGGCAAACGTAAATTACTGTACCAATAAAGATCCCTTAAGGCAAAGAGAAGAAAAACTGATTTGTTTTTTATGCATTTGTTTACTTTAAAATTTATTTAAATTATCCATAGACAAAGGAGTATATTGATAAGCTGAAATACTGCAAGAGCCGAAAGATGTAAAGCTCCATAACCAAGTACAATAGAAGACGTTTGCAGGGAATGAAAAAAAAAGTTTATTTGTAAAATAAACAGCTCCAATTAAAGCTTAGGCATTTTCTACAAGTATACTTTGATATATGGAATGAAATAGAATTCATTAAGTAAAGTTCTGCTTTTCCCAGGTATGACATGCAAAAGCTTATCAAATGATGTAGCTACTATTTCAGATATGCACCAAAGTCAAGAAACTTTGTATATTGGAACAATTTTGCGAGCAAGTTTTTTTTATGGCATCTGCTTAGGCCGTTGGAGATTTAGGGATTTCATTTGAAAACCAAAAAACTCTTTTGGCTGCTTTTAGGCTTTATGTATTTTCAATACATGCGTTGCGAGTACATTTTATGGCTACGACAGCCGTCCACCTGTTTGGCATGCACAACTAGTTTCTCCTCTCAGTTGGCGCTCAAGTGGTTTTGCCTTGGCTGCTTCGCCTGTGCACAGATATTATATTATTTCTGTTGGCATGGTGCGTGGAAAAACCAATTTTCTCAGCTATTTTTCTCTCTCTCTCTCCCTCTCTACTTTTTTCTATGTATTTTTTTTTTGGTAATATGACCATTTTATGGTCCACGCATGTGGTGTGCGTGTGTGCATGTATGCAAGTGGGAGTGTAGGTGCTAAAGCTTAACACGTACTGGCATGCCTAAAGGTAATTGCTGCTTAGCTTTAGGGAGCACCACCTGTACCATCTGCACCACCTTCCGTTTTCTAGGTTTTTTTTTAATGAAACAATCTCAGCAAATATGATATTTTGTATGCAAACATGCAAAATATTGCTAGAGCATGGTCCCAACGCAGCATTCTCGTTAAACGAAATAAGCCCCGCCCCGCCCACCTGGTCGCTTTCCTGCTGAGCGGCCTAGCGGTGGTTTGGGCCGCCTTCGCTGTGTATCTGTGAAGCTATATATCTCTGTGATGTGGTTGGGTGGCTGAGACTTACGTCAAAAGACAAACAAACAAATATTTGCGCTGACAATAAGCAGAGCGAAGTGCAAAAAATAAGAGAATTAAATACAGTACACGACTGTTCCAGCAGACAGATTCGTTACGAATTCGACCAGATTTCAGCTATTTTTTAGTTAGAGTGGCAAAGAAGCTTTGCTAGCTTATAGAAATCTTTGAGTCGCAATTTATTGAGCAGTATTTACAAATTAAATGTGGTATAAGTATGACAAAATAATGTAAATTTAATACAGTAAAGGATTAATATAAAATGCTATGTAATATCAAATAATATTGTAATAATACTATTTATATATATTCATATAAATTAATCTAACAATATAGTATAAATATATATTCGTACCTGTTTGATCAACTTTAATCAATAGCTAATCAATAGCTAAAATATATGAATAGTATCAATTATTACTTTAAAATATTAAACGAATATTAACTTTTTAAAGCTCATAATTAATATTTAATAATTTGATGAGAAATATATCTGTAGAACACTCTCAGCCTTAATGGAATAAAGTCAGCGCGCTGTGAAGCGCATAGAAAGGCACAAAGCTGTTGCCTGTAACTTTGTCAGCTTTTTTCCAATACGTCAACGCATTTTGAGCGGCTTTTATGAAAAATGTATGTTTTTTTAGCTGCCGAACGCAAATTGTCAGCTGCATTTCAAATGAGTTCGCGTCGAAGATAAAGAAAACCCTTTGATAAGTAAATACAACTTTGTCAACTCAAACTCCATACGCGTGTGTGTGTATATACATACATATATATGTATGTATGTGCATATATATATATATGTATAATATGTATTGTATATCAATAATTCAATATTTATTTTCACTTTTGTCGCTTTTTCTCATTTTGTGCTCAGTCGTAAGTCGGTAACAAGGAAATTTAATCTTTTTCTTTTACACATCTCTCCACCTGCTGGCAAAATATTGTTCCATACATTCATTTTTTTTTTTTTTTGCTATCTTTGACGAGTCCTGAAACCCAATTAGTTGGCAACGTTGTCGTTGCCGTTGAAATTTGACATCTTTGCTGCAGAAGCAGCAGCAATTGAAAATTGAAATCCAAATTGTATTTATAACGAATCGAATTGGGGGAAATATCATATATATATATAAATATATATATATATTTAGGGGCTGAGTTTTAAGTTTCTTTGCAGCTGGACAATTGATAATCAAATGGAACTTAAAACAAGTAAGAATGCTCTAGTCGAGACTGCTCGACTACGAGATACTTTCACACCATACTTCGAACGTATAATATACTGTAAGGTTACAAATCTTGCCGAGGTGCAGGCTCAGTCTACCCAGGGCTCACTTACAAAATATTTGTTTGTTAAGGGACATCGGTTAAGAGGAAGGGGAGAGTTGCGGGTAACGCACACGATTAGAGCAGAGGCGCCGGCCGAGGAACAGCCAAGGCGTCGCCGCCGATGTTCACTCGAGGCACTGCGCCTTTTACGGCCAAGGATTTGTCCGCGTGGCGAACGGGCGATGGCCACGCTATAGAACTGCTCAGACACTATTATTGGGACACTACTAAGGCAGAGTCGCCGGCCGAGGAACAGCCAAGCGTTGACGCCGGTGTTCTCTCAAGGCACAGCGCCTTTTACGGCCAGGGATTTGTCCGCGTGGCGAACGGGCGATGGCCCCGTTCCGAACTGCCGAATTAGTTATGACCGTTACGGGAAAGGGACGGTAGCATTACGGGGGGGGGGGGGGAGAAGGGTATGAAACTCTAGCGTCTACGAAATAAATGCCAAATGGAAATAATAACTCACGTCTCTTTCCTTTTGTTTCACTTATCATTTATTTTTGCCTCCTTGGCAGTTTCTTCTGTTTCTTTTATCTTTTTGTTACACTTAGCGTTGTTCTGTTCAGCCCGGCGCGCTACGAGTGACCTGCCCTGGCTCTGCTCTTGAGCCAGGCCTTCGAAGTGCCGCTCTTCGTTTTATCGGCAATGCGACCCTGCCGCGGAGCTTTCCACCACACCAGGGTTGCATTGCCGATCCTCGACACTGCGCGCGCTAATCTCGCCAATTCAAATGTCAAATCCTTACAGCGATTTCTTACATGCTAATGAACTAAAGAATTATTGTGCATTACTAAGGCTGTTCTGACTCCAATTCTTACATACTACAAATCTTTCTAATAGAAGCTCCTACACACTATTAAATCTTACATACTACGAATTATCTTAAATACTAACAAAGGCTCCTACATACTACAAATTATCTTAAATACTAACCAAGGTACCTACACACTATCGAATCTTACATACTACAAATGATCTTAAACACTAACAAAGGTACCTACACACTATCGAATCTTACATACTACAAATGATCTTAAACACTAACAAAAACACTTACACACTACTAAATCTTACATACTACAAATGAATGTGAGGCGGTTCGCCCTATGAGCCGCCTTACACCCCCCCCTTACTTACAAGAGAGATCACTACCCTCCCGTGAGTCGCCATGGTCACGTTCACTAAGCCGTTCTCCGTCATGGCTCGGAATCGGGTTCGGTTCGGGCGTGGCTTCCGTAACGCGATCTCCGTTTTTAGTTGGTGGATCGCGCTAGCGCTTAGGACCATGGTGGGCGGAAGAATCCGCCAATTAATGGGGATCAGGGGAAGCAGGTCCGGCGTCGATTCCCCAGAAAACGCCTCCGCGAGGTCAGGCTCCCAGCCGTCCAGCACGTCGGCCAAATCTGCCAGGAGTTTCCTCTCCTCGCTGTTCTGGCTCGTCGGCGAATCCTCCACCCTCGGCTTAGCTTCTGCGTAGTCGTCCCGTCGATGGATGGGGTTTGACTCCACTCTTCGGCGTCTGTGATCCGGCCCGGCCGATGCGCTTTCCGGACGGGCGACTGTGCGGCCTCGACGCCTAGGGCGCCGTCGTCTGTGCCCTGTCGCACTGCCTTGCTTTGGCGTCAGCTCGTCGGGGAAGTTCTGGCCTTCGGCGGGCCCCGTTGGGCGATCAGTGCGTGCAGTCTGTGGCTCGACGCTGTGATCTTTGGTCGCCGATGTTCGGAAGCGGCGGCGAAACAGGGTGTCTGGCTGTTCGTCCTCGCTACTCGACGCTGCCTCGAATCGAGCAATGCCGTCTGTGCCACGCTTTGCCTGCGATGACCCGGAGCGTCCCCTCGCGTCCGTCATCTCGTTCTTGCCATCCTCCCACGCCGCAGTCTTCGGGGTGGGGCCGGTGCCGGATCTGGGGTTCGAGTTGGGGCGCTCGTGTCTGGTGTCGCGGCCATGCTCCCTCGGCGCGGGTCGCTCCGTCGATTCGGCGTTCGGAGCCCACTCTTCCTCACTTGCTGTCCACGGCGTCGGGGTCGCCCACCCCCGCGACCTCTCGTCTTCGGGGTCGGCTGCCATCTCCGATTCCGAAGCGTCCGGGCGCCGTGGGGGGAAGGCGGCTCCTCGACGTAAGGAGGCGAGCCGCGGCCTCCGGGCATTTGGATGAACATCGTGGTGTAGTCCACCCGCAGGATCATCACTGAGCCCGGTAGGCTCACCGCTATGCCCACGGACGACTTATGAACCGTGTGTGGACGGTGAGCGTTGGTCCTCCCTCCCCTCGGGCGATAATAGTCCCGGCCATATCTGGGATCTCGTGGCCGTTCTCGTGGCCGTTCTCGCGCCCCTCCGTTGGGGAAAGGCTCGGTTTCGTCGCTGTCTACGTCCTCCACCCGGGCCGATCCTCGGGGCAACTCTTCTTCCTCGGCGCCGGCAAGCGGCACCTCTTCGTCGCTGCTAATTACTATGGGCTCTTCCTCCATAGCTCATATACCTGTGGATGAACGTAATCTTATTACTATTGCTCTGATCGTTAAGGTTGACCGACTGCGGCCGTCTAACTACTGGTTAGTGTTATTGTCAGTGGGGTTCTACTGGGATGGGTTATTATTCGAAACGCGGTGCGGCTGGGATCGTCGAATGCTCCCCAACGGCCCCTTCCTTGCCCCCGTCTGCGATCACTTTGCTTTCTTCCTCCTCGCTTTGATGGAATGGTTTCAGCTGTGCGATATTGGCCACCTTTCTCTTGCGCTCGCCTGTCTTAGTTAACAGCACGACATTTGGGGACTTGAATTTGACGACCGTATACGGACCGTCGAATTTCGGCGCCAGCTTCGCTGCAAAGCCCTCCGCGGCATTCGACAACTGATGACGCCGAAGCAGCACCACCGACCCCAACTTCGGCCTCCAATCGCGATGGCGCAAGTTATAGTAGCGCCCCTGATCCTTTGAGGCACGCTGCAAATTGTCGCGGACCACCTCGAAAACCTCCTTCAGCCTGTCACCCTTACTCTTCGGATCGATTTCCATGGTTGCGGAGCCTGGTGTGACCTCGTCGTACAGCGCGGCCGGTAAGCGCGGCTCGCGCCCCATTATCAAGAACGAAGGTGTGAACCCAGTAGAGTCCGCCACACTGGAGTTAACCGCTAGCGCTATCTCGGGTAGTAACTCGTCCCACGAGTTCTGGTGGTCCTCGATGTATTGCGCTATCATGGTCTTTACGGTCCGGTTAGTCCTTTCCGTGGGATTCTCTTGCGGCGAATACGGTGCAGTGAACTGAAGAACTACGCCTAGAGACTCCATGAACGAGCGGAAACTTCTGCTTGTGAACTGAGATCCGTTGTCGCACACAAATGTCCTCGGTACCCCGAATTTGCTAAGTATGCGTTCTCTGAACGCTATTTGTAACAAAGGGGCGGTAGCCCTCTTCAACGGTACCAGCTCCACCCACTTAGCGAACGCGTCGTGGAACACCAGCAACGTTGTGTTTCCGCGTTTCGAGCGAGGTAGGGGTCCCACGAAGTCAGCGCACAGGACCGCCATGGGTTCCGCCACTTGCCGGGTTAGCATTCGTCCTGCCGGTCTCCGCTGGTCGCTTTTGAACTTCTGGCACAGTTCACATCGTTTCACGTATCTGGCAGCATCGCGGAACATTCCCGGCCAGTAGTATCTCTGTGCCAGTCTCGACTGCTGTTTTCCTCACCCCTCGGTGGCCTGCAGTGGGAGCGTCGTGGCACTCTTTCAGAACCCGACCTCGTTGACTTTCGGGGACGCACAGCTTCCAAGGGATGTAGTCCTCCTCATCTATCCGATATCCCAAATTCCTGTACAGCCGCCCGTTCTGTTCGACGTAGTCGCTAAATTTCTCTGGCTCCTTGTTGATTCGCTCGGTCATCTTTGCCATCCATCTGCAAGGGGCATCGACCTCCACCGCTTGCTGACAGGTGTCCATAGGCTGTCGTGAAAGAGCGTCCGCCACGACATTTAGGTTTCCCCGGCGATAGTGGACGTCGAATTGGTATTGCTGCAACTCTAGCGCCCACCTAGCGATCCTGCCAGTTGGGCTCTCTATAGAGTTGAGCCATTTCAACGCCAGGTGGATCTGTAACGACGTCGAAACGATAGCCCTCTAAGTAGCAGCGCATCTTCCGAATTGCCCAGATGATAGCGAGGCACTCCTTCTCCGTGGCCGAGTAATTCAGCTCTGCCTTTGACAATTTCCGACTCGCGTATGCGATCACGCGCTCTTGCCCCTCTACACTCTGTGTGAGGACTGCGCCTAGGCCGTAATCGCTAGCGTCGGTCTGTAAGACGAACTTTGTCGAAAAATCGGGGCACGCCAGTACTGGCGCCGTTGTCAGGCTCTCCTTGAGTTTCCCCAGTGCCGCTTCTTGCTCCTCACTCCACCCCCACTTTTGCCCCTTCTTGAGTAGAGTGGTCATTGGCTGGACTAACGACGCGAAATTTGGCACGAACCTCCGGTACCACGACGCCATTCCTAGGCATTGTCGCAACTCCTTCAGATTCGTCGGGGTTGGGAGTTTCCGAATCGCCTCGACCTTCGCGGGGTCCGTGCATATCCCCTCACCACTTACGACATGTCCTAGATATGTCAACTTTTCCCTGAAGAAACTGCACTTCTTTCGGTTGACCTTGAGGTTGGCCGCCCGGAGCCGACGGAACACTTCCCTGAGGTTCACAACATGCTGTTCCTTCGTGGCCCCGATCACCACAATATCGTCCAGGTAGGCGAATGCGTACGGCTCCATATCTGGTCCGATAACTGTGTCCAACGCTCTTTGGAATGTCGCGCCTGCTGAGTGCAATCCGAAGGGCATCACTTTCCATTGAAACAGACCCCTTCCTGGGACCGTGAAGGCGGTGCACTCCCCGGCTATCCGCCGCCATCGGGATCTGCCAGTAACCGCTTTTGAGGTCTAATGTGGAAATAAACTTGGCATGCCGCAACTTTTCCAGAATACTGTTGATCCTCGGAACGGGGTACGCATCTGGGATAGAGTGCGCATTGAGCTGCCGGTAATCTACGCACATTCGCCACTCCCCGGTCTTCTTCTTTACCAGGACGATGGGCGCGCTGTGCGGGCTCCTCGACGGTTCAATCGCCCCGACTCGAAGTAATTCATCCACCTGCTCGTCAATGACTTTGCGCATAGCCGGATTCTTCGGAAAGTACCTCTGTTTGAGGGGTTTGTTATCCCGCATCCTGATGCTATGCTCCGCTATATGAGAGACTCCCTCGAGGTCCTCGAACAGAGCTAACTCCGCTTCCAAGAACTCTTTTAGCTCGAGCTCTAATTCGTCAGGCCATTCTTTGCCGTCGCTTGACGACTCTTCATCCTCATCTCCCTCTGTCTCAGGGCTATCGCTCCCCGTTGGGCCTCTTTTAGACTCGTTCGGTACTTTTATCTCCAGCGTCTTCAACTCTTGCGCGCCCCTCTCGGGCTCGCCCACGCCTTTCTCCTTCCTCGCTTTGCCTTGGGGAGTCGCCGCTCCCTTCCCCCGACCCGGTCTACGATTCCCTTTTGCAGAAGGGCCCTCTCTGGACCCCCCCTCCGATGTTTTACCACCCTCCGACCTGTTACGCCTTTCTCTGTGCCCCGCTACCCTTAGCTCGCCGCTTTTTGGCTTCTCGTGACCCCCCGGCACGTCCTCACCCCGTGTGTCGGTCTGCGCAACACCTTCCGCTCCTTTTGCTTGGGTCGCCTGTCGAGCGAGCAGACCCTGACCGTTAGGCCGGCTGCCCTCTTTCGACGCGACTCCTCTCCGCGCTTGGGCCACCTGTCGAGCGGGCAAATCCTGGCCGTTAGGCTGGCCGCCCTCTTTCGACATGGCCCGCTTCGTCGGCAGCGGAACTTCTCCTGACGACGTCTCTTCCATTCGCATTTCCAGCGTCGCATCCCCGCATTGTATCGACGTGCCCATAGCACATAAGAAATCCATTCCCAAGATGACGTGGTCCAGCATGGTCGGCATGATGAGTACCGTCATCGTCACCACCTTTCCCGCGAGACCCACGCCCACCCTCATCATTTTCCTCACTTCCAAGGATGAACCGTCGGCCAATCTTATGCGCGACTGTACGTCTATGAACTCTCCTTTTACTGCTAACCTCTTCACGCACTCCTCACTGAGGAAACTGCGCGTGGCCCCGGTGTCAACCGTAGCGGTCATCCACTGACCCCCGACTGACACTGTCGCCACGATTTTCCCATCCTCCACTATCAACGGGCGTGTGCCTTGGTATTCTGTGTCTAAACGGCGCCGCTCCACATTTGAGGAGGGCGCCCTTGGTCGTTTCCCGCACCGGGTTTCTCGCAGCACTCCCGCGCGCTTCTTCCCTTCTGACCGCAGTGTCGGCAAAATACTATTCGTTCGTTGGGGCAATCCCTTGCGAAGTGCCCGACCTGCGCGCACCTAAAGCATACGCCGACGCAAATCTGTCCGTTTCCGGTCTCCTGAGGCTATCATACGGTGTGCCGTTTTCAGCGCAACCCCGTCGCCCCCGTCGCGTCGGTTCCTGCAGCCTGCCCGTCTCCTCGGGGTTCCGGCGCTTTGCGCGCGAAACGGGTTACCGGGTCTACCTTCCGCCGGTTTCGTCCAGCCTGGACTTCGATCGGTTCGCTGCGGCCCTCCTTTCCTGCTCTAACCTTTGCCCCCGCACATTCTCGTACTCCGCTGCCATGTGAGTTAGTTGATGTGAGTGACGAGAAGTTCGTGGCGCCTCAACATACAACCTATACTCAGGCGCAGCGTTTTCGTACGCTCTGCCCAATTCCTGCGTTTCGGTGTACCTTGCCTGTCGCATCAACATCTAAGCTCAATGAGATAGTCCTTGAAATACTCCCCCTCTCGCTGACGGCGCGCGCGAATCTGGTCCTCCAGGCGCTCAAAGTATTGGGGTGGCAAGAAAAAAATCTAGAAACTCTCTCTTAAACTCCGACCACGGCACATCTCGGAGTCCGCTGGTTAAGAAACCATTTGGCCGCCCTGTCCACTAGTACTTTCGCTCAGTGCTCTAGGCATTCTATCGAGTTCTATGCCATACGTTATGGCCCTTTCTTCTAAAATCTCTATAAAACCGAGAGGGTCCGACAGCCCGTCGTACCTCATACCCCACTTCCTCACCTGTTCTGCCACGCCCCAGGGCGGAAAAGACCCAGGCGGTACTGAGGGCATGGAATTCGTTGGGTGGCTTGCGGTTCTCCCAACGGCATTCTATTTACATCCTCGCTTCCCCTTTTGTCTCGCGTCCGAGTCGTGGGCTTGGCGGTCTATGACCGGCACGTTTATTCTGAGCGAAGACGCAGAAATGGCTTCTCCATCCTGTAACCTCCGTAAGTCGGGCTCCGACTTTTGGTATGCGCGGCCCGCCCATACCAGGCATCGTACCTCCCAAGTTGGCTTCGGGTACTTTTGTGAATCGCGCCTCCAATTCCGCTAGGCGCGTTTTAACCCCCCGACGCGTGGCTGCTTGTCTTGGATAAAGACGGACAACCTCTTTCGTAAATCCTCAACTCGGCCCTCGGACTCGAGATCGAGCTCCCCGGGCGACTGCGATCAGCTCGTCTTTACTACGCTGATACACCCAACGGACACCCAACCCCGGATTCTGGCACTCACCCGTATCCATCCTTATATCGCCGTGTGAGGTTCTCCGTGTAGTTCTTCTCTCGGCCTGTGCTCAATTTCACTCTAGTTAATTTAATTTTATTTAAATTTTATTTAATTTTATTAATTTTATTTAAAAAAATTTTTTTTTTTTTCTCTCTGATTTTGTCAATTTTATTTTATTCAGTTATTTATTACTATTATTATTATTATTATTTGTTATTATTATTTATTATTATTATTATTATATTATTATTATTATTTTTTTTTTATTTTTTTTTTTTTTTTTTTTTTTTTTTTTTTTTTTTTTTTAATTTTCTTCGATTTTATTTAATTTTACTTTGTTTGAACTTCCTCAATTTATTTGATTTATCAACTTTTTATTTTATTTAATTTTATTTGTTTTTAAACTTCCTCAATTTTATTTGATTTTCATTAATTTATTTCATTCAAAATTTTAATCAGTTTTATTTGATTTTTGTCAAATTTTATTTTATTTAATTTTATTTTCTTAAATTAAATAAAAAAAAAATTTTCCCTTTTTTTTTTTTTCGATTTTGTTTTAATTTTATTTTATTTAAATTCGATCAGTGTTATTTGATTTTTATTAGATTGTATTTTATTTTATTTCGCTTTATTCAGATTTAATCGATTTTATTTAACTTTGTTTAAATTTTATTTCATTTAAATTTAGTCAATTTTACTCGGTACAGTTTTCCTGGCCCTTGGCCCACTGTGCGCGTGTCCACTTTTCCTGGCCTCTGGCCCACTGTATTTCTGTTCACTTCTCTCGGCCACTTCGTACGTTCGCTATGTACGTGTCCACTTTTCTTCGTCTTCGGCCCACTGTGCGCGTCGAACTTTATGGCCTTTATCCCGTTAGTCAGCATACCCTTCACACTTTTGGCGATCGCGCGAGGTATATTCGGCCGACACTCTGACCTTCTACTTTTTAACACACAAAAAAAATTATTCTTCGCCCGTCCAGGCTCTCTCGCGGTGTTAATAACTGTGTTCTGTCCACAATTATTGTTATTATTGTATACACATATAAACATATATGTGTAGGTATAGATATATATAAATGCACATATATTCTATTATTCCCTTTTATTTATTATTATTATTCATTATTATTATCTTTTCCTTTTTCCTTTTCACTTGCTATGCCCATTTCACTCATTGCTTTATTCTTGTGCATTTGCATTTTCGTACACTTTTCGCTGATAGTTGTTCCCTTTATACACCGCGTGTCACTCGCGTTTACTTTTTAATAGCGGGCGCAATTTCGTCCGTTGCTAAGCGCTATTGCAAGTCCCGTTACTTTCGTTTTCGTTCGTTTCGTTTCTTGCGCTTAACGGCCAATCGCGTGGCGGCTGTAGGGTATGCGCGGGTATGGTCGACGCGGCAGTCACTCTCACTTCCGATATGTCTATATATATATATTTTATTTTATATATATTTTTTTTTTTTTTTTTCCCTTTTACATACACAATCGCGTATGTATAATCCATGCACTTAAAAAAAAATATATCATTTTTTTTTTTTTTTTTTTTTTTTTTTTTTTTTTTTTTCCCCAAAGAAAACGCTAACTACACAACTCAGCGCTAGCTACGCAACTCTATTTGGACAGCTTAGCGGGTTTTTATGCCGCTTAATCTGCCACGCTCCTCTAATGCCCTATGTCCCTGCTCGGGCGCCATTTGTAAGGTTACAAATCTTGCCGAGGTGCAGGCTCAGTCTACCCAGGGCTTCACTTACAAAATATTTGTTTTGTTAAGGGACATCGGTTAAGAGGAAGGGGAGAGTTGCGGGTAACGCACCACGATTTAGAGCAGAGGCGCCGGCCGAGGAACAGCCAAGGCGTCGCCGCCGATGTTCACTCGAGCACTGCGCCTTTTACGGCCAAGGATTTGTCCGGCGTGGCGAACGGGCGATGGCCACGCTATACGAACCTCGCTCAGGACACTATTATTGGGACACTATAAGGCAGAGTCGCCGGCCGAGGAACAGCCAAGCGTTTTGACGCCGGATTGTTCTCTCAAGGCACAGCCGCCTTTTACGGCCAGGGATTTGTCCCGCGTGGCGAACGGCGATGGCCCCCCGTTCCGGAACTGCCGCATTAGTTATGACGTTACGGGGAAAGGGACCGGAGCATTACGGGGGGGGAGACAGGGATTAGAGAAGGGTTATGAAACTCTAAGCGTCTACGAAATAAATGCCCAAATGCGAAATAATAACTCACGTCTCTTTTTCCTTTTGTTTCAATTATCATTTATTTTTTGCCTCCTTGGCAGGTTTCTTCTGTTTCTTTTATCCTTTTTGTTACACTTAGCGTTGTTCCTGTTCAGCCCGGGCGCGCTTACGCCGTGAACTGCCCTGGCTCTGCTCTTGAGCCAGGCCTTCGAAGTCGCCGCTCTTCGTTTTATCGGCAATGCGCCCTGCCCGCGGAGCTTTCCACCACACCAGGGTTGCATTGCCGATCCTCGACACTGCGCGCGCTAATCTCGCCAATTCAAATGTCAAATCCTTACAGCGATTCTTACATGCTAATGAACTAAAGAATTATTGTGACATTACTAAGGCTGTTCTGACTCCAATTCTTACATACTACAAATCTTTCTAATAGAAGCTCCTACACACTATTAAATCTTACATACTACGAATTATCTTAAATACTAACAAAGGCTCCTACATACTACAAATTATCTTAAATACTAACAAAGGTACCTACACACTATCGAATCTTATACTACAAATGATCTTAAACACTAACAAAGGTACTACACACTATCGAATCTTACATACTACAAATGATCTTAAATACTAACAAAAACACTTACACACTACTAAATCTTACATACTACAAATGAATGTGAGGCGGTTCGCCCTATGAGCCGCCTTACAATAATACACACACACAAGCACTCAGCACACGCTGATATACGCTTGTATGCATTTATGTGTGTAAGTATTGCAGGCGTCTTGCTGTCTCGCTTGCTCTGCCACGTGAATTTTGCTGCGATAACTTATTTGATAATACTGTTTCTAGTTGGACAATCGTAATTAAACTTTCAGATTTTGATCATGACGTTCATATGTTATATGCCAAATCAAACGATATGTCTCTAGTATTTGAAATAAATTTTTAAACATTTGGGGGTGTGGGGGTGAATTGGGGACCGGAATCCAAAATTTGACAAAAAAACCGAAATTGTATTAAATTTATATGTATATATATGCAGAAGACTTGGAGACTCTAACTCTAAAGATGAATTAGATATAATTTTATAGCTGATTCCCGATATATCGTTTATCGATAACTCTGAATGGAAATAGAAAAGGTTTCGAATTTCTGAAACAAACTCGTACTGCGCGTGTGCAATATACGGATCTAACACAAAAAGAATTAAGTCTCAGACGAACAGACGGACATGGCTATATCGACTTACCTCGTCACCTGACCAAGAATATTTATACTTTATGAGGTCTGCCACGCCTCCCTCTGCCTGTTACATACTTTGAACAAACCCATTATACCCTGATTTCACATTTCTATGGGCTCAGGGTATAAAAAATGTGGTTGGTTGGTCCTTAGTGATGTGTATCGTGTATGTAGAAAGCCTTAGGGCATCCATGAATGAGTTGGCAAGACCAACGTGTAAAATTTGAGGGAAATAAAAGTGGAGCGGCTGTCGTAATAATGAGGGCGGAATGGAATGAATAAAGCGAAACATATAACTAATACAGAAAAATGTCATATATTGAAGATGAACCAGCAAATGTGCTATTAGGAAACGCTTTAAGAAATAAGTATACTCCATTTTAATTTTCAATAAATTCAGAAATAACAATTTTAAAGCTATTAATTCAAGGTCTCTTTTAGTCGTTTGCATAAATATAGTATAATCAAATTTGTACATAAGAATGCAATTATATCATTCAACAAATTCTTAGATAAATTTAGAGTTGCATCCTGGTAAGTTTTCGAGCTAAGCTAACATTAGGTAATAACATCTCTTTTACTGCAGAATGTTCCAAATAAATTGATATTCATTTATGCTCTTTAGCTATTTCCCACCCATTCTCAACTCTTCTCAGTTGTAATTTCATCATCCCACTTCCCAGAGTGCTTGCTGATTGCTTGGAATCTCTCCTCTGTAAGCTTTTGGCATTTAAAACAAAGTAAGCTGCATTTGAATGTGTTATGCATTTAAGCACATGTAACTGCCCTCTGCCTATCTCTATTTTCATTAAATACCATCTAATTTCCGCAAGAACTTTGTGTGCATATGTCTCCCACTCTTTACGTCCACCCCCTCCGAAAATATTTACCATACTCTCTAATTACAATTGCGCGCTGTCTCGGCCTTTGGCTGGTCACATTTGCTGTATGTGGACATCTGTAGCCCCAAGGAGTCCAGCTTGGAGTTGAGCGTCCCAGTCTATGCGCCGTTTCGTTCCATGCCGTTCAGTGTTGGGCAATAAGCTGTCAACAAATTAACTGTAACACTCTGAGCTGCTGCTCCACTGAGCTGGCTCTACATTTTGGCCATGTTCTCGGCTCGACTCGGCTTGGCCGTGCACATGTGTCGTAAATTGCATGCCCCAAAGGAGCGGCTAAAGCGACAACTGGCAAACCGACAAACCGGCCAAAACGACAATCCCAACAACAACAACAACAACGACAAGCGAAGCAGCAGCTGCCGCAGCTCTCTGCATGAATTGAACATTAGCAAATTGCTTTCAGACCTCCCCATAAAAAAAAAAAACAAAAAAAATAAATAAAACAAAAAAATAAAATGAAGAAAAAAAGCAGTGAAAAAATAAATTGCCAGATGATTTAAATTTCTTTTCTTCTCAACTCTAATACACTTGCCCAACGAGTCTTGTAAATATTGTATAAAAATATCTTTGTTAATAATGTGATAAGTACAACTAAGTAAAACTGCCAACAATAAAGTGCTTGAGCCAATGATAATGGTTTATCTATCCCAAAGCTTCAGAGCTACAGCGACAAGTTAGAATTTCATGTGAAATTTGTGCAAATATTATTATTATGTAAAATTAGATTTATATTCATTTAATTTGAATGTGCAATGCATTTTATGTAGTTCGCGAAGCATTCAGCATTTTTGGTAAATATTATTTTATTCAAAGCAAATACACGTGGAATGTAAACAAGAAGATGAAAGTAAATATTTTGAATAAGCATAAATGCATATTTCGTCGATATTACTTATTTATGATGTTTAGCTAGATAACTAGTTATACATATATATATATATGGCTGAAGAGCAGATTATGAAGATATTTTCATATTTATCACTTTTCGGGAAAGAGCCGAGTTGTTGAGCCTTATCTAGTCTAGATTTTTATTACATTTTGTTACAGCGTTTTAGCATCATTGTCAGCGAATCAAGAATAGAGTATTTAATCTGCGACATGCCACAGATAATTGTGCGCTTAGCCATTTTGTTTTTTTCTTTTTTTGCTCATGTATTTGTGTTTGGGGTGGTGCTTAGAGTCAGGGGTTAGGGGCGGCATTCATAGCCTTATGCGTTTGGTGTGGGTTGAGTTTTGTCGCTATAAACGATATACATTTTGTATAAATAACGGCGCTACGTGCGGTAATGATGTCGACACGTGACAAGCGAGCGCAACGGCTCCAGGTAGACAAAAGGCGCTGAAATGAGATATTTTTGGCGAATATTTATGATGGCATCCGGGCAGGGTGTATATAATTTGCATGAGCTACTGCGCTGCGATTGTGTGTGCTTGTGTAGAAAACAGTTCGCAAAGCACTGCAGCATATAAACAAATAAACAAACAAAACATAAATTTTTGCGAACACACACACACACACGCACGCTCCTCATTCGGCGTGTGTCCTGTGGTGCGGCTGTCCTTATGCCTGGCACGTTTCTTGGCTGTCGCCGTTTCCTCTTTTGGCTGCTGACTTGTGGCAGCGTTTGCTTTTTCCTTTTCTGTTTTTTTCATGTTTCGACTCCGTTGGGGCTTGACATTGGCTTTGATAACAATAATAATAATAATAATATGAAGGTATAATAACAATCATTTTGTGCCCACATAAATGCGGCTGCAGCAGGTCCCAGGGCTCACCTGCCACGCCCACTCCCGCAATAGGTCCACCCATAAGAAAGTCTCTTAAATTTGTTTTTATTGACTGATGGAAAATTGGTTTATTTATTGCAATATTTTCATATTTATTGTTGCGCCACATAAAACATTTCATATATTTCCAAAAAGAAATAAATAAAATTATGCTGAAGAGGCCTCGCAAAGAGATTTCCCATTCCCTCAGTGTGAGCCGCGTCGAAAGCTGAGGAATATAAAGAAAATTTATTGTTAGCCACGAGTTATTATTGCCAAGACTTAAGACTAATCAAATATCCTTATCTTTTTTATCTCTTTCTTATAGCTACAAATGTGCTGATCGAAACGCTTCACTTGCCTTAGAGTTTAGATGCCAACAACGAGGAACAACAAAGGTCCAAAATTATGGCGATATTTAAAAACGTGAGTAGCGTGTGTTTCTCCTCGTATACAGTTTGACTAAATACTTTACAAAACTCTTTTGATGATTAAAGAGACATTACATAAAGATATGCAGTTTTTATAATTAAATAAATCAATAACACATATAGAAACAAATGATGTATATTAATAAAAAAATACGTGCTTAAAGACCAAGTGCTGTCTTCATGCTTCTGCAATATGATTTCAGGTACAAAAGTATAGATATTGAATATTATAACAAATTCATGAGATGATATTTTCTCGTATATGCATGAGTAATATCAAAGTGTTGTCTCTACTGCACCAATAGTCTCTCATAATATTTATCAAAGATCTGCTAGATCGAGATATATATACCCTGGACCTGTATACCCTGGACCCATTGAAAATGGGAAATCTGCTG
>JAUESO010000551.1:0-35204 GCA_030914385.1 Drosophila antonietae | reverse complement strand
TGTAAGGTTACAAATCTTGCCGAGGTGCAGGCTCAGTCTGCCCAGGGCTCACTTACAAAATATTTGTTTGTTAAGGGACATCGGTTAAGAGGAAGGGGAGAGTTACGAGTAACGCACACGATTAGAGCAGAGGCGCCGGCCGAGGAACAGCCAAGGCGTCGCCGCCGGTGTTCACTCGAGGCACTGCGCCTTTTACGGCCAAGGATTTGTCCGCGTGGCGAACGGGCGATGGCCACGCTATAGAACTGCTCAGACTGTTATTGGGATACTACTAAGGCAGAGTCGCCGGCCGAGGAACAGCCAAGCGTTAACGCCGGTGTTCTCTCAAGGCACAGCGCCTTTTACGGCCAGGGATTTGTCCGCGTGGCGAACGGGCGATGGCCCCGTTCCGAACTGCCGAATTAGTTATAACCGTTACGGGAAAAGGGACGGTAGCATTACGGGGGGGGGAGGGGTATGAAACTCTAGCGTCTACGAAATAAATGCCAAATGGAAATAATAACTCACGTCTTTTTTCCTTTTGTTTCACTTATCATTTATTTTTGCCTCCTTGGCAGTTTCTTCTGTTTCTTTTATCTTTTAGTTACACTTAGCGTTGTTCTGTTCAGCCCGGCGCGCTACGAGTGACTGCCTGGCTCTGCTCTTGAGCCAGGCCTTCGAAGTGCCGCTCTTCGTTTTATCGGCAATGCGACCCTGCCGCGGAGCTTTCCACCACACCAGGGTTGCATTGCCGATCCTCGACACTGCGCGCGCTAATCTCGCCAATTCAAATGTCAAATCCTTACAGCGATTTCTTACATGCTAATGAACTAAAGAATTATTGTGCATTACTAAGGCTGTTCTGACTCCAATTCTTACATACTACAAATCTTTCTAATAGAAGCTCCTACACACTATTAAATCTTACATACTACGAATTATCTTAAATACTAACAAAGGCTCCTACATACTACAAATTATCTTAAATACTAACAAAGGTACCTACACACTATCGAATCTTACATACTACAAATGATCTTAAATACTAACAAAGGTACCTACACACTATCGAATCTTACATACTACAAATGATCTTAAATACTAACAAAAACACTTACACACTACTAAATCTTACATACTACAAATGAATGTGAGGCGGTTCGCCCTATGAGCCGCCTTACACCCCCCCCTTACTTACAAGAGAGATCACTACCCTCCCGTGAGTCGCCATGGTCACGTTCACTAAGCCGTTCTCCGTCATGGCTCGGAATCGGGTTCGGTTCGGGCGTGGCTTCCGTAACGCGATCTCCGTTTTTAGTTGGTGGATCGCGCTAGCGCTTAGGACCATGGTGGGCGGAAGAATCCGCCAATTAACGGGGATCAGGGGAAGCAGGTCCGGCGTCGATTCCCCGGAAAACGCCTCCGCGAGGTCAGGCTCCCAGCCGTCCAGCACGTCGGCCAAATCTGCCAGGAGTTTCCTTTCCTCGCTGTTCTGGCTCGTCGGCGAATCCTCCACCCTCGGCTTAGCTTCTGCGTAGTCGTCCCGTCGATGGATGGGGTTTGACTCCACTCTTCGGCGTCTGTGATCCGGCCCGGCCGATGCGCTTTCCGGACGGGCGACTGTGCGGCCTCGACGCCTAGGGCGCCGTCGTCTGTGCCCTGTCGAACTGCCTTGCTTTGGCGTCAGCTCGTCGGGGAAGTTCTGGCCTTCGGCGGGCCCCGTTGGGCGATCAGTGCGTGCAGTCTGTGGCTCGACGCTGTGATCTTTGGTCGCCGGTGTCCGGAAGCGGCGGCGGAACAGGGTGTCTGGCTGTTCGTCCTCGCTACTCGACGCTGCCTCGAATCGAGCGATGCCGTCTGTGCCACGCTTTGCCTGCGATGACCCGGAGCGTCCCCTCGCGCCCGTCATCTCGTTTTTGCCATCCTCCCACGCCGCAGTCTTCGGGGTGGGGCCGGTGCCGGATCTGGGGTTCGAGTTGGGGCGCTCGTGTCTGGTGTCGCGGCCATGCTCCCTCGGCGCGGGTCGCTCCGTCGATTCGGCGGTCGGAGCCCACTCTTCCTCACTTGCTGTCCACGGCGTCGGGGTCGCCCACCCCCGCGACCTCTCGTCTTCGGGGTCGGCTGCCATATCCGATTCCGAAGCGTCCGGGCGCCGTGGGGGGGAAGGCGGTTCCTCGACGTAAGGAGGCGAGCTGCGGCATCCGGGCATTTGGATGAACATCGTGGTGTAGTCTACCCGCATGATCATCATTGTGTCCTGTAGCCTCACCGCTATGCCCACGGACGACTTATGAACCGTGTGTGGACGGTGAGCGTTGGTCCTCCCTCCCCTCGGGCGATAATAGTCCCGGCCATATCTGGGATCTCGTGGCCGTTCTCGTGGCCGTTCTCGCGCCCCTCCGTTGGGGAAAGGCTCGGTTTCGTCGCTGTCTACGTCCTCCACCCGGGCCGATCCTCGGGGCGACTCTTCTTCCTCGGCGCCGGCAAGCGGCACCTCTTCGTCGCTGCTAATTATTATGGGATCTTCCTCCATAGCTCATATACCTGTGGATGAACGTAATCTTATTACTATTGCTCTGATCGTTAAGGTTGACCGACTGCGGCCGTCTAACTACTGGTTAGTGTTATTGTCAGTGGGGTTCTACTGGGATGGGTTATTATTCGAAATGCGGTGCGGCTGGCATCATCGAATGCTCCCCAACGGCCCCTTCCTTGCCCCCGTCTGCGGCCACTTTGTTTTCTTCCTCCTCGCCTTGATGGAATGGTTTCAGCTGTGCGATATTGGCCACCTTTCTCTTGCGCTCGCCTGTCTTAGTTAACAACACGACATTTGGGGACTTGAATTTGACGACCGTATACGGACCGTCGAATTTCGGCGCCAGCTTCGCTGCAAAGCCCTCCGCGGCATTCGACAACTGATGACGCCGAAGCAGCACCACCGACCCCAACTTCGGCCTCCAGTCGCGATGGCGCAAGTTATAGTAGCGCCCCTGATCCTTTGAGGCACGCTGCAAATTGTCGCGGACCACCTCGAAAACCTCCTTCAGTCTGTCACCCTTACTTTTCGGATCGATTTCCATGGTTGCGGAGCCTGGTGTGACCTCGTCGTACAGCGCGGCCGGTAAGCGCGGCTCGCGCCCCATCATCAAGAACGAAGGTGTGAACCCAGTAGAATCCGCCACACTGGAGTTAACCGCTAGCGTTATCTCGGGTAGTAACTCGTCCCACGAGTTCTGGTGGCCCTCGATGTATTGCGCTATCATGGTCTTTACGGTCCGGTTAGTCCTTTCCGTGGGATTCTCTTGCGGCGAATACGGTGCAGTGAACTGAAGAACTACGCCTAGAGACTCCATGAACGAGCGGAAACTTCTGCTTGTGAACTGAGATCCGTTGTCGCACACAAATGTCCTCGGTACCCCGAATTTGCTAAGTATGCGTTCTCTGAACGCTATTTGTAACAAAGGGGCGGTAGCCCTCTTCAACGGTACCAGCTCCACCCACTTAGCGAACGCGTCGTGGAACACCAGCAACGTTGTGTTTCCGCGTTTCGAGCGAGGTAGGGGTCCCACGAAGTCAGCGCACAGGACCGCCATGGGTTCCGCCACTTGCCGGGTTAGCATTCGCCCTGCCGGTCTCCGCTGGTCGCTTTTGAACTTCTGGCACAGTTCGCATCGTTTCACGTATCTGGCAGCATCGCGGAACATTCCCGGCCAGTAGTATCTCTGTGCCAGTCTCGACGCTGTTTTCCTCACCCCTCGGTGGCCTGCAGTGGGAGCGTCGTGGCACTCTTTCAGAACCCGACCTCGTTGACTTTCGGGGACGCACAGCTTCCAAGGGATATAGTCCTCCTCATCTATCCGATATCCCAAATTCCTGTAAAGCCGCCCGTTCTGTTCGACATAGTCGCTAAATTTCTCTGGCTCCTTGTTGATTCGCTCGGCCATCTTCGCCATCCATCTGCAAGGGGCATCGACCTCCACCGCTTGCTGACAGGTGTCCATGGGCTGTCGGGAAAGAGCGTCCGCCACGACATTTAGGTTTCCCCGGCGGATAGTGGACGTCGAATTGGTATTGCTGCAACTCTAACGCCCACCTGGCGATCCTGCCAGTTGGGCTCTCTATAGAGTTGAGCCATTTCAACGCCAGGTGATCTGTAACGACGTCGAAACGATAGCCCTCTAAGTAGCAGCGCATCTTCCGAATTGCCCAGATGATAGCGAGGCACTCCTTCTCCGTGGCCGAGTAATTCAGCTCTGCCTTTGACAATTTCCGACTCGCGTATGCGATCACCCGCTCTTGCCCCTCTACATTCTGTGTGAGGACTGCGCCTAGGCCGTAATCGCTGGCGTCGGTCTGTAAGACGAACTTTGTCGAAAAATCGGGGCACGCCAGTACTGGCGCCGTTGTCAGGCTCTCCTTGAGTTTCCCCAGTGCCGCTTCTTGCTCCTCACTCCACCCCCACTTTTGCCCCTTTTTAAGTAGAGCGGTCATTGGCTGGACTAACGACGCGAAATTTGGCACGAACCTCCGGTACCACGACGCCATTCCTAGGCATTGTCGCAACTCCTTCAAATTCGTCGGGGTTGGGAGTTTCCGAATCGCCTCGACCTTCGCGGGGTCCGTGCATATCCCCTCACCACTTACGACATGTCCTAGATATGTCAACTTTTCCCTGAAGAAACTGCACTTCTTTCGGTTGACCTTGAGGTTGGCCGCCCGGAGCCGACGGAACACTTCCCTGAGGTTCACAACATGCTGTTCCTTCGTGGCCCCGATCACCACAATATCGTCCAGGTAGGCGAATGCGTACGGCTCCATATCTGGTCCGATAACTGTGTCCAACGCTCTTTGGAATGTCGCGCCTGCTGAGTGCAATCCGAAGGGCATCACTTTCCATTGAAAACAGACCCCTTCCTGGGACCGTGAAGGCGGTGCACTCCCCGGCTATTCCGCCGCCATCGGATCTGCCAGTAACCGCTTTTGAGGTCTAATGTGGAAATAAACTTGGCATGCCGCAACTTTTCCAGATACTGTTGATCCTCGGAACTGGGGTACGCATCTGGGATAGAGTGCGCATGAGCTGCCGGTAATCTACGCCATTCGCCACTCCCCGGTCTTCTTCTTTACCAGGACTATGGGCGCGCTGTGCGGGCTCCTCGACGGCTCAATCGCCCCGACTCGAAGTAATTCATCCACCTGCTCGTCAATGACTTTGCGCATAGCCGGATTCTTCGGAAAGTACCTCTGTTTGAGGGGTTTGTTATCCCGCATCCTGATGCTATGCTCCGCTATATGAGAGACTCCCTCGAGGTCCTCGAACAGAGCTAACTCCGCTTCCAAGAACTCTTTTAGCTCGAGCTCTAATTCGTCAGGCCATTCTTTGCCGTCGCTTGACGACTCTTCATCCTCATCTCCCTCCATCTCAGGGCTATCGCTCCCCGTTGGGCCTCTTTTAGACTCGTTCGGTACTTTTATCTCCAGCGTCTTCAACTCTTGCGCGCCCCTCTCGGGTTCGCACACGCCTTTCCCCTTCCTCCCTTTGCCTTGGGGAGTCGCCGCTCCCTTCCCCCGACCCGGTCTACGATTCCCTTTTGCAGAAGGGCCTTCTCTGGGCCCCCCCTCCGATGTTTTTCCACCTTCCGACCTGTTACGCCTTTCTCTGCGCCCCGCTCTCCTTAGCTCGCCGCCTTTTGGCTTCTCGTGACCCCCCGCACGTCCCTCACTCCGTGTGTCGGTCTGCGCAGCACCTTCCGCTCCTTTTGCTTGGGTCGCCTGTCGAGCGAGCAAGCCCTGACCGTTAGGTCGGCTGCCCTCTTTCGACGCGACTCCTCTCCGCGCTTGGGCCACCTGTCGAGCGGGCAAATCCTGGCCGTTAGGCTGGCCGCCCTCTTTCGACATGGCCCGCTTCGCCGGCAGCGGAACTTCTCCTGACGACGTATCTTCCATTCGCATTTCCAGCGTCGCATCCCCGCATTGTATCGACGTGCCCATAGCACATAAGAAATCATTCCCAAGATGACGTGGTCCAGCATGGTCGGCATGATGAGTACCGTCATCGTCACCACCTTTCCCGCGAGACCCACGCCCACCCTCATCATTTTCCTCACTTCCAAGGACGAACCGTCGGCCAATCTTATGCGCGACTGTACGTCTATGAACTCTCCTTTTACTGCTAACCTCTTCACGCACTCCTCACTGAGGAAACTGCGCGTGGCCCCGGTGTCAACCGTAGCGGTCATCCACTGACCCCCGACTGACACTGTCGCCACGATTTTCCCATCCTCCACTATCAACGGGCGTGTGCCTTGGTATTCTGTGTCTAAACGGCGCCGCTCCACATTTGAGGAGGGCGCCCTTGGTCGTTTCCCGCACCGGGTTTCTCGCAGCACTCCCGCGCGCTTCTTCCCTTCTGACCGCAGTGTCGGCAAAATACTATTCGTTCGTTGGGGCAATCCCTTGCGAAGTGCCCGACCTGCGCGCACCTAAAGCATACGCGACGCAAATCTTGTCCGTTTCCGGTCTCCTGAGCTATCATACGGTGTGCCGTTTCAGCGCACCCCGTCGCCCCCGTCGCGTCGGTTCCTGCAGCCTGCCCGTCTCCTCGGGGTTCCGGCGCTTGCGCGCGAAACGGGTTACCGGGTCTACCTTCCGCCGGTTTCGTCCAGCTGGACTTCGATCGGTTCGCTGCGGCCCTCCTTTCCTGCTCTAACCTTTGCCCCCGCACATTCTCGTACTCCGCTGCCATGTGAGTTAGTTGAGTGAGTGACGAGAAGTCGTGGCGCCTCACATACAACCTATACTCAGGCGCAGCGTTTTCGTACGCTCTGCCCAATTCCTGCGTTTCGGTGTACCTTGCCTGTCGCATCAACAATCTAAGCTCAATGAGATAGTCCTTGAAATACTCCCCCTCTCGCTGACGGCGCGCGCGAATCTGGTCCTCCAGGCGCTCAAAGTATTGGGGGTGGCAAGAAAAAATCTAGAAACTCTCTCTTAAACTCCGACCACGGCACATCTCGGAGTCCGCTGGTTAAGAACCATTTGGCCCGCCCTGTCCACTAGTACTTCGCTCAGTGCTCTAGGCATTCTATCGAGTTCTATGCCATACGTTATGGCCCTTTCTTCTAAATCTCTATAAAACCGAGAGGGTCCGACAGCCCGTCGTACCTCATACCCCACTTCCTCACCTGTTCTGCCACCCCCCAGGCGGAAAAGACCCAGGCGGTACTGAGGGCATGGGAATTCGTTGGGTGGCTTGCGGTTCTCCCAACGGCATTCTATTTACATCCTCGCTTCCCCTTTTGTCTCGCGTCCGAGTCGTGGGCTTGGCGTCTATGACCGGCACGTTTATTCTGAGCGAAGACGCAGAAATGGCTTCTCCATCCTGTAACCTCCGTAAGTCGGGCTCCGACTTTTGGTATGCGCGGCCGCCCATACCAGGCATCGTACCTCCCAAGTTGGCTTCGGGTACTTTTGTGAATCGCGCCTCCAATTCCGCTAGGCGCGTTTTAACCCCCGACGCGTGGCTGCTGTCTTGGATAAAGACGGACAACCTCTTTCGTAAATCCTCAACTCGGCCCTCGGACTCGAGATCGAGCTCCCGGGCGACTGCGATCAGCTCGTCTTTACTACGCTGATACACCCAACGGACACCCAACCCCGGATTCTGGCACTCACCCGTATCCATCCTTATATCGCCGGGTGAGGTTCTCCGTGTAGTCTTCTCTCGGCCTGTGCTCAATTTCACTCTAGTTAATTTAATTTTATTTAAATTTTATTTAATTTTATTTAAAAAATTTTTTTTTTTTTTTTTTCTCCTCCGATTTTATCGATTTTATTTATTCAGTTATTTATTACTATTATTATTATTATTATTATTATTATCGTTATTATTATTATTATTATTATTATTATTGTTATTATTATTTATTATTATTATTATTATTGTTATTATTATTATTATTATTATTGTTATTATTATTATTATTATTATTGTTATTATTATTTATTATTATTATTATTATTGTTATTATTATTATTATTATTATTTTTTTTTTTTTTTTTTTTTTTTTTAATTAACTTTCTTCGATTTTATTTAATTTTACTTTGTTTAAATTTCCTCAATTTTATTTGATTTTATCAAATTTTATTTTATTTAATTTTATTTTGTTTAAACTTCCTCAATTTTATTTGATTTTCACTTAATTTTATTTCATTCAAATTTAATCAGTTTATTTGATTTTGTCAAATTTTATTTTATTTAATTTTATTTTCTTTAAATTAAATAAAAAAAAAAAATTTTCCCTTTTTTTTTTTTGATTTTGTTTAATTTTATTTTATTTAAATTCGATCAGTGTTATTTGATTTTTATTAAATTGTATTTTATTTTATTTCGCTTTATTCAGATTTAATCGATTTATTTTAACTTTGTTTAAATTTTATTTCATTTAAATTTAGTCAATTTTACTCGGTACAGTTTTCCTGGCCTCTGGCCCACTGTATTTCTGTTCACTTCTCTCGGCCACTTCGTACGTTCGCTATGTACGTGTCCACTTTTCTTCGTCTTCGGCCCACTGTGCGCGTCGAACTTTATGGCCTTATCCCGTTAGTCAGCATACCCTTCACACTTTTGGCGATCGCGCGAGGTATATTCGGCCGACACTCTGACCTTCTACTTTTAACACACAAAAAAAAATTATTCTTCGCCCGTCCAGGCTCTCTCGCGGTGTTAATAACTGTGTTCTGTCCACAATTATTGTTATTATTGTATACACATATAAACATATATGTGTAGGTATAGATATATATAAATGCACATATATTTAATTATTCCCTTTTATTTATTATTATTGTTCATTATTATTATCTTTTCCTTTTCCTTTCACTTGCTCATGCCCATTTCACTCATTGCTTTATTCTTGTGCATTTGCATTTTCGTACACTTTTCGCTGATAGTTGTTCCCTTTATACACCGCGTGTCACTCCCGTTTACTTTTTATAGCGGCGCAATTTCGTCCGTTGCTAAGCGCTATTGCAAGTCCCGTTACTTTCGTTTTCGTTCGTTTCGTTTCTTGCGCTTAACGGCCAATCGCGTGGCGGCTGTAGGGTATGCGCGGGTATGGTCGACGCGGCAGTCACTCTCACTTCTCGATATGTCTATATATATATATTTTATTTTATATATATTTTTTTTTTTTTTTTTTTCCCTTTTACATACACAATCGCGTATGTATATCCATGCACTTAAAAAAAATATATATCATTTTTTTTTTTTTTTTTCCCCAAAGAAAACGCTAACTACACAACTCAGCGCTAGCTACGCAACTCTATTTGGACAGCTTAGCGGGTTTTTATGCCGCTAATCTGCCACGCTCCTCTAATGCCCTATGTCCCTGCTCGGGCGCCATTTGTAAGGTTACAAATCTTGCCGAGGTGCAGGCTCAGTCTACCCAGGGCTCACTTACAAAATATTTGTTTGTTAAGGGACATCGGTTAAGAGGAAGGGGAGAGTTGCGGGTAACGCACACGATTAGAGCAGAGGCGCCGGCCGAGGAACAGCCAAGGCGTCGCCGCCGATGTTCACTCGAGGCACTGCGCCTTTTACGGCCAAGGATTTGTCCGCGTGGCGAACGGGCGATGGCCACGCTATAGAACTGCTCAGACACTATTATTGGGACACTACTAAGGCAGAGTCGCCGGCCGAGGAACAGCCAAGCGTTGACGCCGGTGTTCTCTCAAGGCACAGCGCCTTTTACGGCCAGGGATTTGTCCGCGTGGCGAACGGGCGATGGCCCCGTTCCGAACTGCCGAATTAGTTATGACCGTTACGGGAAAGGGACGGTAGCATTACGGGGGGGGGGGAGAAGGGTATGAAACTCTAGCGTCTACGAAATAAATGCCAAATGGAAATAATAACTCACGTCTCTTTTCCTTTTGTTTCACTTATCATTTATTTTTGCCTCCTTGGCAGTTTCTTCTGTTTCTTTTATCTTTTTGTTACACTTAGCGTTGTTCTGTTCAGCCCGGCGCGCTACGAGTGACCGCCTGGCTCTGCTCTTGAGCCAGGCCTTCGAAGTGCCGCTCTTCGTTTTATCGGCAATGCGACCCTGCCGCGGAGCTTTCCACCACACCAGGGTTGCATTGCCGATCCTCGACACTGCGCGCGCTAATCTCGCCAATTCAAATGTCAAATCCTTACAGCGATTTCTTACATGCTAATGAACTAAAGAATTATTGTGCATTACTAAGGCTGTTCTGACTCCAATTCTTACATACTACAAATCTTTCTAATAGAAGCTCCTACACACTATTAAATCTTACATACTACGAATTATCTTAAATACTAACAAAGGCTCCTACATACTACAAATTATCTTAAATACTAACCAAGGTACCTACACACTATCGAATCTTACATACTACAAATGATCTTAAACACTAACAAAGGTACCTACACACTATCGAATCTTACATACTACAAATGATCTTAAACACTAACAAAAACACTTACACACTACTAAATCTTACATACTACAAATGAATGTGAGGCGGTTCGCCCTATGAGCCGCCTTACAATACATATACACACACACAAGCACTCAGCCACACGCTGATATACGCTTGTATGCATTTATGTGTGTAAGTATTGCAGGCGTCTTGCTGTCTCGCTTGCTCTGCCACGTGAATTTTGCTGCGATAACTTATTTGATAATACTGTTTCTAGTTGGACAATCGTAATTAAACTTTCAGATTTTGATCATGACGTTCATATGTATATGCCAAATCAAACGATATGTCTCTAGTATTTGAAATAAATTTTTTAAACATTTGGGGGTGTGGGGGTGAATTGGGGACCGGAATCCAAAATTTGACAAAAACCGAAATTGTATTAAATTTATATGTATATATATGCAGAAGACTTGGAGACTCTAACTCTAAAGATGAATTAGATATAATTTTATAGCTGATTCCCGATATATTCGTTTATCGATAACTCTGGAAATAGAAAAGGTTTCGAATTTCTGAAACAAACTCGTACTGCGCGTGCAATATACGGATCTAACACAAAAAGAATTAAGTCTCAGACGAACAGACGGACATGGCTATATCGACTTACCTCGTCACCCTGACCAAGAATATTTATACTTTATGAGGTCTGCCACGCCTCCCTCTGCCTGTTACATACTTTGAACAAACCCATTATACCCTGATTTCACATTTTCTATGGGCTCAGGGTATAAAAAATGTGGTTGGTTGGTCCTTAGTGATGTGTATCTGTGTATGTAGAAAGCCTTAGGGCATCCATGAATGAGTTGGCAAGACAACGTGTAAAATTTGAGGGAAATAAAAAGTGGAGCGGCTGTCGTAATAATGAGGGCGGATCTATGGAATTGAATAAAGCGAAACATATAACTAAATACAGAAAAATGTCATATATTGAAGATGAACCAGCAAATGTGCTTATTAGGAAACGCTTTAAGAAATAAGTATACTCCATTTTAATTTTCAATAAATTCAGAAATTAACAATTTTTAAAGCTATTAATTCAAGGTCTCTCTTTTAGTCGTTTGCATAAAATATAGTATAATCAAATTTGTACATAAGAAATGCAATTATATTCATTCAACAAATTCTTAGATAAATTTAGAGCTGCATCCTGGTAAAGTTTTCGAGCTAAGCTAACATTAGGTAATAACATCTCTTTTACTGCAGAAATGTTCCAAATAAATTGATATTCATTTATGCTCTTTAGCTATTTCCCACCCATTCTCAACTCTTCTCAGTTGTAATTTTCATCATCCCACTTCCCAGAGTGCTTGCTGATTGCTTGGAATCTCTCCTCTGTAAGCTTTTGGCATTTAAAACAAAGTAAGCTGCATTTGAATGTGTTATGCATTTAAGCACATGTAACTGCCCTCTGCCTATCTCTATTTTCATTAAATACCATCTAATTTCCGCAAGAACTTTGTGTGCATATGTCTCCCACTCTTTACGTCCACCCCCTCCGAAACTATTTACCATACTCTCTAATTACAATTGCGCGCTGTCTCGGCCTTTGGCTGGTCACATTTGCTGTATGTGGACATCTTGTAGCCCCCAAGGAGTCCAGCTTGGAGTTGAGCGTCCCAGTCTATGCGCCGTTTCGTTCCATGCCGTTCAGTGTTGGGCAACTAAGCTGTCAACAAATTAACTGTAACACTCTGAGCTGCTGCTCCACTGAGCTGGCTCTACATTTTGGCCATGTTCTCGGCTCGGACTCGGCTTGGCCGTGCACATGTGTCGTAAATTGCATGCCCCAAAGGAGCGGCTAAAGCGACAAACTGGCAAACCGACAAACCGGCAAAACGACAATCCCAACAACAACAACAACAACGACAAGCGACAGCAGCAGCTGCCGCAGCTCTCTGCATGAATTGAACAATTAGCAAAATTGCTTCAGACCTCCCCATAAAAAAAAAAAAAAAAAAAATAAATAAAACAAAAAATAAAATGAAGAAAAAAAGCAGTGAAAAAATAAATTGCCAGATGATTTAAATTTCTTTTCTTCTCAACTCTAATACACTTGCCCAACGAGTCTTGTAAATATTGTATAAAAATATCTTTGTTAATAATGTGATAAGTACAACTAAGTAAAACTGCCAACAATAAAGTGCTTGAGCCAATGATAATGGTTTATCTATCCCAAAGCTTCAGAGCTACAGCGACAAGTTAAGAATTTCATGTGAAATTTGTGCAAATATTATTATTATGTAAAATTAGATTTATATTCATTTAATTTGAATGTGCAATGCATTTTATGTAGTTCGCGAAGCATTCAGCATTTTTGGTAAATATTATTTTATTCAAAGCAAATACACGTGGAATGTAAACAAGAAGATGAAAGTAAATATTTTGAATAAGCATAAATGCATATTTCGTCGATATTTACTTATTTATGATGTTTAGCTAGTTATAACTAGTTATACATATATATATATATGGCTGAAGAGCAGATTATGAAGATATTTTCATATTTATCACTTTTCGGGAAAGAGCCGAGTTGAGCCTTATCTAGTCTAGATTTTTATTACATTTTGTTACAGCGTTTTAGCATCATTGTCAGCGAATCAAGAATAGAGTATTTAATCTGCGACATGCCACAGATAATTGTGCGCTTAGCCATTTTGTTTTTTTCTTTTTTTCTTTTTTTGCTCATGTATTTGTGTTTGGGGTGGTGCTTAGAGTCAGGGGTTAGGGGCGGCATTCATAGCCTTATGCGTTTGGTGTGGGTTGAGTTTTGTCGCTATAAACGATATACATTTTGTATAAATAACGGCGCTACGTGCGGTAATGATGTCGACACGTGACAAGCGAGCGCAACGGCTCCAGGTAGACAAAAGGCGCTGAAATGAGATATTTTTGGCGAATATTTATGATGGCATCCGGGCAGGTGTATATAAATTTGCATGAGCTACTGCGCTGCGATTGTGTGTGCTTGTGTAGAAAACAGTTCGCAAAGCACTGCAGCATATAAACAAATAAACAAACAAAACATAAATTTTTGCGAACACACACACACACACGCACGCTCCTCATTCGGCGTGTGTCCTGTGGTGCGGCTGTCCTTATGCCTGGCACGTTTCTTGGCTGTCGCCGTTTCCTCTTTTGGCTGCTGACTTGTGGCAGCGTTTGCTTTTTCCTTTTCTGTTTTTTTTCATGTTTCGACTCCGTTGGGGCTTGACATTGGCTTTGATAACAATAATAATAATAATAATATGAAGGTATAATAACAATCATTTTGTGCCCACATAAATGCGGCTGCAGCAGGTCCCAGGGCTCACCTGCCACGCCCACTCCCGCAATAGGTCCACCCATAAGAAAGTCTCTTAAATTTTGTTTTTATTGACTGATGGAAAATTGGTTTATTTATTGCAATATTTTCATATTTATTGTTGCGCCACATAAAACATTTTCATATATTTTCCAAAAAGAAATAAATAAAATTATGCTGAAGAGGCCTCGCAAAGAGATTTCCCATTCCCTCAGTGTGAGCCGCGTCGAAAGCTGAGGAATATAAAGAAAATTTATTGTTAGCCACGAGTTTATTTGCCAAGACTTAAGACTAATCAAATATCCTTATCTTTTTTATCTCTTTCTTATAGCTACAAATGTGCTGATCGAAACGCTTCACTTGCCTTAGAGTTTAGATGCCAACAACGAGAACAACAAAGGTCCAAAATTATGGCGATATTTAAAAACGTGAGTAGCGTGTGTTTCTCCTCGTATACAGTTTGACTAAATACTTTACAAAACTCTTTTGATGATTAAAGAGACATTACATAAAGATATGCAGTTTTTATAATTAAATAAATCAATAACACATATAGAAACAAATGATGTATATTAATAAAAAAAATACGTGCTTAAAGACCAAGTGCTGTCTTCATGCTTCTGCAATATGATTTCAGGTACAAAAAGTATAGATATTGAATATTATAACAAATTCATGAGATGATATTTTCTCGTATATGCATGAGTAATATCAAAGTGTTGTCTCTACTGCACCAATAGTTCTCTCATAATATTTATCAAAGATCTGCTAGATCGAGATATATATACCCTGGACCTGTATACCCTGGACCCATTGAAAATGGGAAATCTGCTGCATATATACAGATATTAATTTAATACAATTTCGATTTCTGTTGGATTTTGTATACCGACCACAAATCCCATCCCTTTAAATGTGTAAAAATATATTTCAAATACTAGAGACAAATTGGTTTGGTTTGGCATATATATGTATATATATATATGAATGTCATGATCATTATCTGAAAGTTTGCTTACGAAAGTCCATCTACAAGAAGAATTACGCATCAATAAGTTCCCATAACATTGCCCATTGCAAAGCAAGCGAGACAGCAGGATGCCTGCATTTGTGTACAAGCGAGACAGGAAGGCGCGTGCTTATGCGTACATACGTATGTGTGTGTGTGCGTGTATGTGCATGTCTATTACGTATACAGACACGAAGCGTTGAATTCTTAGTTCTTCGAATGGTTTAGGTAATATCGTAGTCGAGCAGGCTCGACTGGAGCGTTCTTGCCTGTTTAATGTTATGAAACTAATATGCCCATGTTTAAATTATTTCCTATCGCTTACAAAATCTTGTCTACTAACAACACCAGGTTTATTCTGATATATAGGACTTTGATTAAAAACTTTCTACTGTCACAGAATGGTTTATGAAGTTACTTAATATGTTATTTCCGACTTTTTATTTCATTTATTTATTTTTTATAATACAATAAACAAATTGAATAAAGTATTTGATGTTTATCTGATATAGAAACTCAAAAAAAAAAAAAAAAATAAATAAACAAATAAATAAATAAAATGAAATAAATAGATAAAATAAATAAAATAAACAAAACCATTATACCCTGACTTCTCATTCTCAATGGGCTAAGGGTATAAAAATAAATTACCATGATGCTAATTTACTAAGCGCTTAATGTGATTTCATTTATATATATAATGCCTAACACTGACAAGTATTGAAAAAAGGTCACTTGACCAATGTTCACAATTCCCATAAGGTTACCGGGATAGTCTTGTAATAATATATTGATTTCAGCATCTGCAGTTGTTGTGTTCTAGCGAGACTAATTGCAAATTTCTTTAAAAGTGATGTTGCTCAACACTTCCCATTCATATTGCACTCTGGCGATAAATCAAAACGTAGCTATGGCTGCTGTTGTTGGCCAATGAGCAGAAGCGGCAGCAGCAGGATTTTGCATATCGCATGTCTGGTTGAGCTTTTTGGGGCTGGGCTGTGGTCTCATTTGTCAAGTGGTGCCAGATCTTTGGCCACATAACTGAAGGCCATCAAATCGCTGCCAGCTGAACGTATAATTTGGCCATTAGGCAAAAGGAAGGCACAAAGCAAAGCAAAGCTACGTGCCAATGCAAAATGGAGTCGGATTTTACCGAGTGTCTAGACTCTTTTCCCACGAATTCAGTGCAAATACAGTTCATCGGTAGTCGATGGTGGGATGTTGGGATGTTGGGGATTGGATTGTGGGATGGTCACAATGAGAGCGAGGGATTCGCAATTGCTGGGCAGCGTATTGAACAGCTTCTGTTTTATGGGCAGCGCCTACATTTGCCAACCATAATGTTAACCTCTTTCTCTCCCTCTCGCTCTCTCTGTCTCTCCTCTAGTTTGTGCCATGCTCATAAAGTAATCTTTTGTGTGTGGTTGTGTGTAAAATGCGGGCTTTAAGCAGCTGCCCTACCATTTTCTCTATTGTCCCCCTTGAGCGCCACCTTTAGCCTTTTCTGTTGCAACTTTTGTTCGGCGCCCGGACATGTGTGGAGGAGGATATCAAGGATATCAGCTGGCACAAAAGGCAACAAATTAAACTGTTCTATTTGCAAATGAATTGTGCGTGTCTGTGCTGCGTAATTTTGCTAGAAAAGTTTGCAATAGACACCGACACTGAGAGAAATCGCAATGGACTATATACTCAAGGGTGTATATTAAGAAATGGCAGAAAATTCTAGAAAGTATACAAATTTCGAGTTTGAAATAAATGTTGAGATACAAATAGCTAATCTAAAGCTAATTTTATACTTGTTTCTCTTTTAGAAATATTGTTTTTCAAATGGTTATAAAAAGAATAATTTATTAATATTGAATATGAATCGAACAGATTTAAAAATTTGTTGTGGATGATTCAAAATTCTTTAAAATTAAAAATTTTTCCAACAATCGATGAATTTGTTTATTGTCCTCTTGTAATATATTAAAAGGTTTTGCATATAAGTTTCATATGTTGGGATCTTAAATTTGGAATTTCTGTGATTAGCAATTAACTTACAAGATTCCTTTACTACATGTTTCTTGAAGTTTACATGTTTCATTCTAATTCTCTAAGTTCTTCTGAAATCTTATAAAATGTTTTTAAATAAGGAATTTTTATATTAAACTGCATGCATGGAAGCATCTAATTTCTTAAATTCCACAACTAAAATGAAGGAATATGTATATGCAATTTTTGTTGCTTTCAATTTGGATTGCCTAATAAGGAATATATTTCTACTTGGACCCAATCTGCTTGTTATTTTCTTTGAGTGCAGCCCGCTGGCACAGCCCTAACTCTTAATATGTTGTAAAATGTTGGGTATAACCCAATAGCTAAGCAAATACACACACACACACACACACATATGCACACATGCACACTGTGGAAATAAAATAAGTAGCTGCAATAGAAAGGAAACGAATTGAAAGCAAAGGATTCTAGTGTCTTTGTGTGCGTACGTGTCTCTGTGTGTATGTGTGTGTGTGCTAAACTTTTGTGTGGGCTTCTGCTTTTGCGGCATTTCATACGCTCAATTGCTGTTGGTTAGCCAACACTGGCTGCGTGTCCTGGTCGCCAGTCAATTGAAAATGAAATTGCTAAAACTTGGCAAGTTCTTGCTCCAGCTCCTCGCCAACTCTCGGCTTATCCGCCTCTCTCCCTCTCCCTCGCTGCCTCTTTCTCTTTCGGTGTGCTGCTCAAAGCAGATACGTGCGGACAAGCATGCATAATGAGCAGCAGGAGCTTCTTGAACTAAGCCATCGCCCACACGCATCTCCTTCTCTGTCCCCCTCCAGCCACGCCCATGTTTTGGAGCATGCGGGCAGGTGAGCGTTACCTCAGCAAATTAATACTAACAGACGCGCAAAAGTATGCAACATCAAATGGCCCAGGCGACGTGCCACCAGCTTTTATGACACTGCACAAAAAGTGGGGGCAACTTGTTCCCCATCCAGAGCATCTTTTGGCTCGTAAAGTTGCACGCTGCACGCTGCACGGGACACATTTCGGGGCAGCTTCTGCTTATCACTTGACACGTTTTGTTGTCTCTTTATTTTTTTGTTTTCCTTATAGATTTGTTTGCCTTTACACAGCGCGCCTCCCCTCTACTGCACCCTTTTTTTTTTTTTTTTGAGTGCATTTGCTTGTTGCGCTTGGCGTTGACTACGCAGTTTACGAATTTTTACGATTCAACTCGGTAAATTTATATATTTTGTACTCGTGTGCGAAAGTTTTCATTATGGTCACAAAGTGACAGATTGTTCCGTTATGTATATATACAAATATAGGGTGAATGGAAGGTAGTCAAAAAGGATTAAGCACATAAAAATGCAGACATAATGGGAACGGGTTTTACGACCTCCCCCCCAAATGTTTGTTGTCCCTGTTCTCTGTCTGTGCAATTGCGGCTTTTTTACTTCATTTGAAGAGTTGCTTGAGGGCTTTATGAGCTTTAAAACAAAATGCATAGATGAGCTTAGGATATATCTTAAAGGTGTGCATATCAAACGTATGTATATGAATGGAAGTGGGACGATATACACATAAATATATATACTATAGAATACATCTTTTTTTACACTTAATTTTTAAATATAATGTGAACTGATAGAAGCACAACTGAGTTAAAATTTAATAAAGAATCACACGAGTTAATATGATATAAGACTATAAAAACTTAAAGTAATAATATAAACTAAACTTGTTAGACATATATACAAATTAAGGCAAGGCTAAAATATAAAACAAAGAGATAACCATATATATAAAACGGATATAAAAATTAAAAAGAAAAGAAAGAAAAAAAATTTTCAGGAATAAACATGACAGCCGCATTATTATTTTAAGATTATAGCTTAGCATATAAAGTATAATTTTAATTCTAATTGAAAATAGAGAAATATATAGTAATTAATAATAATTTGCATTTAATAATGTGTTCAAACCTCGATTGCATTATTGTTATATTTATGTACTATATAGTGTTTAGATTATCTCTTTGACGTTCAATTTTAGTTTAAGATAAATGAAAGCAACAAGGCACAAAACTTACCATTTATTATTAAATTTGTTTTCTTTTGGCTTCCCTGTGAATTTTCAGTCTCAATTCATTCACAATATGTTTTGTGTTTTTCCTAAAAAGAACAAAATCAAACAAAGAAAATATGGAAAATGAGTCGAAAATGCTCAAATATCATTGCAGGGCAAGAATTTTCTTTTACCAATGTGAATCTTTGGCCAAAAATTTGTTTTCACAATTTACACCAATTTTGCTTGTTTTTTTTTTTTAAATTTTAATTTATATATGTGTATATATGTGTGTGTGTGTATATGTATGCTTATATAAACATATTATCATAATCCTAATTTTTATTTTTCGTACTTTTTATTTGCCCCAAAAGAAAAATATTCTACAATTCTCTGCAAATATTTTGCCGAGCTGCCGAGTTGTGTCAACTTTTGTTTTTGTTAATTTTCCATTTTCGGCTTTTCGTTTTGTGCATTGAATGTGAAAATATTTTGACATTTGCATTTTCGGCTTTTAAATCGGACCAAAAATATGCCAAATGTGCCTGAAAACCTGAATATGCATCCAATTTGCCAAATTATATTTACATACATACACATAAATATATTGTACATATATAGACATGATTTTATCGCATACAAATCGAATGGAAAGTTGTATTTGCATGCGTCATTTAGACCTAAATACCCTGTTGATATATGGATTGTCATGGAAAGCGATATGGTTAGCATTGATGAAAGGTTCGTGTAAAGAAAATCATGTATGCATGTATGTGAGTCACATAATGGGATGAATCTGGCATGATATTAAAGGCATTAAACTAAACGTAACTTTCGGATAATCATAAATATATGTGTGGGGCTTGTAGCATAGAAATAATAGTATTTAATGGAAGCTATGCTCGGTAAACTAACAAAGAATACTTTTAAGGCTTATAAAATATTCGAAATTTTATAGATAAAGATATGAATTAAAGTCCTCAATTGCCAATTGTGTAAATATGTTTATTTATTTTACATAATAATAAAAAGTAATTTAAAGAATTGTTAAAAATGGAAACAATTTGGGCTGGGGACTCAATATTTTAATTTAAATTTTAATAATTATGGAAATAATGACGAAAACCTAAACAAATTTGGTGAACAATTTAAATTAAAAAAATTAAATAAATAAAAAGAAATAAATAAATAAAAAAATATATTGCTTTAAAATAAATAAATAAAAAGAAATAAATAAATGAATAAAATATATATATGTAAATAAATAAAATAAAATAATAAGTATGCTCCGGTGCTTCCTACTAAATAAAGATATTAAAAAAATGTCGAGCTAGTAAAATGCGTTTTTAAATAAAATTAGTCTTCATATTACAGAAAAAAAAAAACAGTCCGCGGTTTTTCAATATGTTTTGAAATAATAATAATAATTAATGCAAACATAACAAATAAAATTAATGTTCTTATTATTCCTCTAAAGATTCTTAGAATTTTACAAAGATTCAAATATTATAAGACAATTAATAAATTTTACGTTCTAATTACCCGATCTGACTTTGTAATAAATTTTTATTTTTGAAACTGATTTCTGTAAATATTTAATCAATTCACGCAATATTAACCTTTGAATGTGCAATTCCTGTTTGTGAATCTAATACACATGAAATTTTGAATAACATTATTTTTGCAACCAAAAGCCAAACTAAGCAAAAAAAATCAAAAATTCCCTGTAATTTCTCTGATATTCTCACAAATCATTTGGGTAGATAAAAAAATTTGTATTACATTTTTGAACAGGGCATTCTCTACTCGTTGATTATTTGCATAATTTTCACCAGCCGCTTTTCCACTTTGATGTGAACAGATAAATCAGAGGTAAAAATAATTCTCTGGCCAAATTTAGGAGCAAAAACAAAAACTGTGCGCAAATTAATCAGCTTCGATTGCAGCACTCGCACTTTAATTGGCCCTAACGATGCCTGTGTGTATGTGTGTGTGTGTGGGTGTGTGTGTGCACACACATAAAAATTTATCACGCCTTCAACTGTGGCAAGGAGCAAAGGACTCACCGCCTAATTCAAACATTCGAATTTACGTTAAAACCTCATAAAAATGCGCGCGCCAAAAAAAAAAAGAAAAAAAGAAGAAGGAAAGCGAAAGTGCCGTTATGAACTTCATTCGTTTGTTGGTTGTGCGTGTGTGTGTGTGTGTGTGTGTGTGTGTGGGTGGATGTGTGTATTTATACTCACATGAACTAAGGAAAGGAGCAGTCGCTATCAGCAGGCAGCATCCTGTGGCGCTCATATATACACATACATATATATATGTGTGTGTGTATATAAATATATATAAAATGTTTTTCCCACGATGGAATTGTCGTTTACATATCGTACTGGTTGTGCGTGTGTGTGCGTGTGTCCTGTGTCCGTGGCCGTGGCCATGTCCTGGGCGCTTGCCACGTTTGCCGTCTAAACGATTTACGACACTTTTGCCAACTGCTTTGCCGCACACATTTGCAATATTGTTTCTGCTAACTGTGCGTGTGTGTGTGTGTCCTGTATCTGTGTGTTATTAGCATTAAACAAAACCAACGCAGACAGTTACAAAAACTTGGCAAAAACAGCAACGAATGCCGCACACGTTCGTTTTTATTATGTTAAATGTCTCCTGAGGCAGGACACACACACACAGTCACACTAACAACAACAACAACAACAACAAAGCACAACCGTAAATAGCGTCTGTTTTGGCTTTGCATCTGTCTTGCTTTGTATATCGACTCTGTCTCTGCGTTTGTCACATTTCACATAAACTCGGCTTAAACGCGCGCGCCAAAAAGTAGGCAACACAAATTAGCTCGCACAACAGCCACAGCAGCAGCGGCAGCCACAGCAGCAATCCGCTGCCTTTGCTTTTGCACCTGCCGCTTTTAGCACACTGCACGCCGCTCCACTGAAGACTGAAGCGGCAGCGCTTCACTAGCCGTCTGAATTGCCCAGCTTCGGTGAAAACTCACCCACGAACGAAGCCTCACGACGCGAACGATGAGCCGAGTGCTTAGTCAAAGAGCTTTCGCTGCATTGAGCTATGTTGAGTTTGACTTCAACAGCTCTGACGCTCTATTTAGAGTAAGGCTTGCATTTAGCTCATTGCTCTGCTGCTCAAACTGCTCAAAGAGCAAGTTGAGTTATTTTTTGAATTGTACTCAACATAGCATGCTGCTCAAAGAGTCTGTCACTTACTTATGGCTGGCTGTTGAGTTTAAAAATAATACTTAAAGAGTTGCCAACATTGAGTTGAGTTGTATGCTATCCCTAAACTCTATTCTCTTTGAAACAATTTGAGTTGAGTTTCTTTTGCATGCCGATACTGAGCACTTTTGTAGAATGTTCTTTTCAGTGAAAACTGCTCAAAGAGATAATGAGTGCACAATTTAGCTGCTCTTGCCATTGAGTTGAGTTCGCTTTTGAGGGTTTTTAATATACTCTGTCAAGAAAATTAACGTTGAGATGCTTTTAGTTAGGTTTTATTAAGTTTTATATTTGAGTAGCTTAAGTGACTCACTTTGAGCGCAAAAAATGATATGAGTTAAAAGTTGAGACACCTTAAAACACAGAATTGAGCAAAAATCTGCAATCAAATTAGTTAATATTTTAGCATTTACTTATTCGTTTTTTAAATGATTTATAATTGTTATTGTCTTTTGTTTTCTTATAAATATGAAAATAGCATTTTTATTTTTTATTTATTAATAAAATATAATGTTATGATTTTGTATATTATATGTATATTTCAATAATTTTAATATAATTTTATTTTCAATGTATTTATAAATATCTGTTTTAAATAATTACTTTGATGTCGCTACTCTAGAGCCTTGAGTTAATTTGGAAACCGAGCTTCACTTAGTTGCAAAGTTGAGCCAAACGCATCTCTTGCAATTTGAATTTTGAGTTGCCTAGTTGGCTTCATAGCCGTATGTGTGCTCTTTAGCTTACTTGAGTGTCAATTCGCACTGAGTGGCTTCATATTTCAATTTCTGCTCTTCGTTTCGCATTGGGTTCGAGCTAACAACTTTGCTTTCTCAGTCGCTTCGTGCGTCACTTCGGTTGCTCGCACGAAACTCACCACGGAGGCTAGGCGAATGCTTTTATTCGCTCACGAATGCTCGTTGCGGCTCGGCAGCCGAGCACACATTAACACACACTCACACACACGTACACTCACACACGCACCATCTGGTCGGCGCGGCTGGTGCTGAGCCTTGGCCAATCGTAAAAGTTTTGTACGTATTTAGTACAATTTCGGGATTTGGCAGGATGTAACCAGCCTGTAAGAAACTGAGCGCGCGGTGTGTGAACAAAATAAATAAAAAGAAGCAACAACAACGTACAACAAAATTAAAATTGAAAAAAAAAAATCTTAAAAATACAAAAAAAAAAAAATATACTAAAAATTAAAAAAAAAAAAGTAAATGGAAATAAGTTTGGTTGGTGTCTTGACAAGTTTATTTGTTGTTTAAAATTGTCGCATTGCAAAACGTTAACATCTTCGGCTTTGCCTCGGTTAATGTTCGTTAAGCCCGACCCCCTCGCCTACCCAACCCCGATACACTCAAGCAACGCGCCGTGTTTACCGTGTGCCGGCTAACGGTTCTTATTTTCTTTGCCATTTTACTATTCCTTCTTTTTTTGCCAACTATTTAAATCCCATGCGCGGCGCGAGCTAATTAAAGTTGAGGCTTGAAAAACTGGTAAACATTTGATTAATAATTTTTTTAAATAACTGAATGCAAAGAACAGCGCTACTTATGTACGTGTGTGTGTGTGTGTGTGTGTGTGTGTGGATTACAGGACATTTCAGCTTATGCAATGCGTAGAAATTTGACAAAAAGAAAGTAGCTATATAAAATGAAACGATTTCCACAGCAATTGAGAAGGAGCAAGGGTCAGGTCAGGACCGTGAAGGCTGCCGGGGAAAAGGGACAACTAGGAAACTAACCCAAAATCAAAATCTGTTGTGCTTGTTGTTGTCCTGTGTCATTGTCCTGGCCAAGTAGCTGCGGCCACTGCTGCTGCTGCTGCTGCTGCTGCTGTTTGGTCCTTGGTAATAGTGTCGTTTCCTTTATTTGTGCCCGCATTGACTTTTATGTTACCTTCTTCGCCTTTTTTTCTCTCTTACAATTGAAAATTCAATTGATTTACAAAATGAAGTTGTGTGCGTGCGTGTGTGTGTGTGTGCGTTTTATTTCTTATCTATTTTCATTTTGGCTTTTACGAGCGGCACTCTCGAACTTAAAGCAAGCGTTAACCGTTTTGCAGTTTTGTAGTTAGGCCAACGGGAGGCGTGGCACAGCGTTTGACGCCCAACAATTTGCTGCGACTGATGTCCACTCTTCTGCTTCTTCTTTGTTTGCGTGTGTGTGTGTGTGTGTGTTTGGTGGCGGCCTAAATCGTTTTTGGGCGCAGATTTGTGATTTTTTGCTGCCTTTTTTTTGTGTGCTGCGGCTGCTGTTGTTGTTGATTGTGCAAAAGGCATTGAAATGTTTGCTCTGGACATTGTCCTCAAGTTTTGTGGAACAGAAGCCGGCGAGAAAAGGATGCGCCAGAAATTGACACAGTTTGGGTTTTTTTTTTGTGCCTTCATTTTCGTTATAGATTTTTGTTTGCCCTAAGTGAATTTCCAGGCAGTGAATTGTAAGTGTAACTGTGAAAGCGCACAAAGGCATTTTTGATAGATTGCTTCTGACAAAGAAAAAAACACAAAATTGAGTGTCAATTGCAATTTATAATGCCAACCAGATGCGGTTGGAATGCATATATATATAGATGTATATAATAGTATTCAAAGAACACTTTAGCAGAGTTGTCTCTTTGGTGCTTGAAATATTATATATAAATATATATATATATATTTTTTTTTATGCAGCTGACGTTTCCTTTTGTTCTTGCAATAAATTAAGCTAATAAAAATATTCAACTATATATATTATATATATATATATATATATATATATATATATATATATATATATATATATATAATACATAAATATATACTTCAGCATAACATTAAACAAAAAACTCTGCATTTTAATGAGACAGGATAGATTTACTGAAAAAATCGTAAAATAAAATGAGACGAGCTTTATATTGTGGATGAGATAAATATGTTATATATTTGTGCTTGCACTTTATATATTTATTTATATAATGGAAAATTATTAATTGTTTTTAATACGCAAGAGTTTTATAAATATTATTCATATTTGATTTTATTTCAAATCAAAATCTTTGTAGATTTCTTTCTATGTCTTACTGCAGCTTGATTCATAAACTTAAAGTGAATATATATAATATATTTTTTAGAATTTCTCCAAATATAATTTATTTAAGTAATATGTAAAATTTAAAATTTTAAAAGTAAAAGTTGTAAATAAACAAGTATGTGTTTAAATTAATAAATTATAATTTTTAAAAGAATTTCATTTAATTGAAATATTTCATATAAAATATTATTTGAAAAGTCTTAAAATCTAGAAATTCACTTAACGAAAATGAAATTTTCCTCAAGATAAGTAAATTTGCTTTAACAAATTTGCGAAATATTTAAAAAATAAAAGTTTTAGAGTTTCTTTTAGATATATTTTTTGCTTTAAGACATTCTCTCATTCGCTCATACAAGTTGAATTTAGATCATCAAGAAGTAAAGTTAATTACTCTTGATAAAAGCTAAAGCATGTAAGCTGAAGAACTTAAAGTCCAAGGTCTGAGGCGCTGCTCTATCCATTTGTGCACTTTAATAATGCATGAGCTCTCTTGGACTCTGACTTTGACTGGCGAATGCATTTCTTCGTTTCTTCTAATATTCGAACTCTTATGAATCGCATCAAAGGCAACAAATCGCAGCCAAGCATTGGATTTGTAATCAACTCTCAGCTGAGTTCGGGAAGCAGAAGCAAAAGCAATGAAAAAAAGAAAGAAAAGAAAAAACATTTAGTTGGCGCATTAAAACTGCAAATGCTAGCATTTGGTCCTTTTTCATGTCCTTTGACAACTGCTGCTGCTGCCACTTTGTAGCATACTTTTGTGCTGCTTTTTATGGCGTCGCATCCTTTGGGCCAGTTGTTGTCCTTTTCTTGTTTTGTTTTGCAGCATTCGATTGTTTGCCATAGAGATAATTTGCAGTTAAGCCAAGCACAAGCAGCTCAGTTATGTTGTTTTACATTGTTAGTTAGTTGGCTTACAGAAGGCAAAGGAGCTGCCAGGACATCAAACTGTTAAGCGCCTGATGAAGTAGTTTCACACAGTCCTCTTACACAGTTTTACAGTTGTTAACGAGTCTTTCGCATTTTTGATAAGCTGATACGCTGGCTCGCACTGCTTAAAGCTGCCTTAAAGAAACGGCACACTTAAAGCTCCTTTTCGTCCTGCTCTCGTTGCTGTCATTCCTTCGACTTTCGTCTCTCACATTCCCACATTCTTCTTCACATTTCGAGCACTTTGTTTAAGCAACTTTTCTCGTTTCGGTGTCAAGTGTTTTTATTAGACCCGACGCAGCGGGAAAGAGCAAAAGAATGAAAAAAATAATACACAAGACAAAAAACAACAAAATAAAAATAGGGAAAACGTGGAAAATATGTGGTAAAATGAATATGGAAAATATTACAGCTACTGTTGTCGACAGCTGCTGCCACGCCTCCTCTTCCGTCCCGCCTTCAACTTCGACTGCGCCTATTTTACCTGCTCCTCTTCTTCTTACTCACATAAAAGCTGTTGCTTTTTCTTATGCTTATTTCTATTTTTCTTTCTCATTTTTTTTTTTGCCTGCACACTATCAAAGCAATATTTAAATGAAGTTTTGCGACAGCGCACGCAGATTTAAATACCCTCTAAACTTGTATATAGGGTAGCATGGACGGCCACAACGAATGCCTTGAAAGTGCGCTCTTCCTTCACTGCAGGGTATCTGCCAGTCAGTTGATTTCTCTTGCCTTACTTTCGTTCGAAATTCATTTTGTAGACACTCAACACGCATACGACATGTGTGACAGCTCAAGTTCTGCTTGCTCTCAACTTTAACCATTTGCAGACATTTGTTTCCTTTGTTTTATGGCATTATATACTTAATATACAGAAATATGTATACATATTCACATGTATGTCGGCAGCTTTATCGGATGTCATTAGCCTAATTGACAAACGAAAAAACGAAAACAAAAACAATAAAAAAACAGTCAGCAAGATTTCAGGGTGTAAATAATGAGAGGAAAGAATAAATAGTCAGACAGATAAGAAAGTATCTATTTGCCTTTTGTATTTGCATAGAGTTTGTGTAAATAAAATATAGTTAAATGAGTTATTAATCAATTAGAGCTGTCAAGCGCTCAATGCGAGAGCTAAAGCTTGAAGGAAAAACTCTTGCTCTTGTTTACTAAGTCAAATACAAATTAAATTTCCTTTCAGTGCAATAAACTGTAAGGACTTGCATTAATTTATAGAGTACAATAATAATCAGTAATATTTATGTTTCATAATTTAAAATATAAGCAAAATATATCTAAATTTTACTCTAAGAATATAAATATTCCAACAATTAGGTAGACTAATTATATTTTATGAAACAGCTTAGCAGGAGCTAAATATTACTTTCAGATACTCTGCTGTTCCTTTTCACAATTTCTTTGTGACCTGACAACAAAATATAAATAAAGTTTTATATTTAGATTCGGTAAAGCGTAAACTTTCCAATGTATTTGATTGATCAAATTTGTAGTTGAAAATATATAAGACTGTAAAGAGATCTGTTTATGAACTGATTGGTTTTATTACATATGTCGTATTGATGTGTTAGTTTTTATATTGTGATTGACAGTTGCAGTAGTATTAAAGAGAAACTGACAACTAGCGCTAATCGAATGAGCTAGCATTTTAGTGACAATTAAAGAATGTATCGTCATTAGGAGAGAGACAACCATAGGTTTAGCTGAACATGGTCTCGGATGTCGCAAAGTGAGAGTGAGAGGGCTATACCCTTCACACAGGGTTGTTTGACAAGAGAGTCGAATTAGGACACTTAATAAGAGACGGTTGAGTAAGGAAGACGTTGTGGAAATAGAAGTCGGCGACACCGAGAGTTCGTTCGCTACGAAATATATACATATATAGTTTATATAATTTCAAAATTGAGCTGTATTCATTTAGCTTCATTCTTAACTTCCAACTTCATTCTGACTATATTTTATTCATCATAATTAGAGCAGGTAATTGAAAACATTTTGCTTATCTACACCAGAGCAAAACTCTGTACTCTAGACACTGACCGTAAATTGGAGCCAACTATCAAATATATCTATCAATCCATTTGCTCTATTATAAATTTCAATTCAGCAATTGCTAAGCAAAGTTGTTCCTTTTGGCTAGCAATTCACAGTTTATCATTGATCTAGGTGTGTGGGCGTGTGCTGAAAGCTTTATTGTAGATGTAACCTATAAAGGGTTTCTATAGTATTATATTTAATTAGTATATATATATATATACATATATATATAATATATGTATATGTAGTATATATTCGAGTGCATTTGCGGCCCTTGTCTTTATCTTTTGGCGATAATGACAGGCCGTGTGGCATAAAACCCATTAAATCAACTGGCACTTCAGCCACAATGTCTACCTCTTTCTCTCCGTCTCTCTCCCTCTCTCTCTCTCCCTCTCTCTATTGGTCTGTCTTTGGCCGCATTCACATACGGGTCCTTGTAGGCGTCTGATTGGCTACGCCCACTCAGTTGTTTGTTCTGCTTCTTCTTATCGCATCGCCTGATTGTTGTTGTTGACGTTTTGCAATTGGTGTTGAAAACTTCAGTTGTGAAAATTGGGTAACGCTCAACGAGGATGACGATGACTGCAGTCAGCATTAAGTGTTGCCCCTCTCTCTCTCTCTTGCTCCTTCGCTTTTTCTATACCTGGCTGTCAGTAACAAAAGAAAATTTTAATTTTTATGGCGTTTTTTTTTTTGTGTGTTTTTTTTTCGAGGGCTTCGTGTGCCTCTGTGCTTACAGCAAGTGCCAGGGCACTGAACAAAAAAAAAAATCCAATTATTTTAAAACTTTTGACAACTGCAACAACAACACAACAACACAGCAGCAGCAGCAGCGCCGTAGCTACTCCTGCACGGGCAACAATGCAAGGACTATGAAAACAATAAGAAAAGCAACAACAACAACAACATTGAGTTGGCAGCCATTATAACTTCACTTGAAAAGTTTAATTGATTTTTACAAGTGCATATAGAGCATAAAGCTCAAATACTATATATATATACATAAATATATATGTATGTGTGTATTTCAGGTAGACGTCAGCTCAAGCACTGCCACGCCCACCTATTGCTACAGCCGTGCATTTTTTTGTTGCCTGTTGTAAGCACAAGCACAAGCCAGTTGAAAGAAACAGAAATCAAAAGTAACAAAGCTCATACTATTGCGCAGCGACTTTGTATTTACCTTTTGGCAGTGCCTGCTCACCTGTCCGACCGTCTGTCGCTCTGTCTCTCTGCAAGTTCGAGCAGTTGGCGCTGTTTGAAGACATTTTAAGCTGAATTTAATTGCCAGCAGTTGCTGCAATTATATTCTTTCTTCATGTTTTTGTTTGTTGAACTCTCTGCTTCGTCTAGTTCGGAGAGCTCTCTAATAATAGGCCTGCCTGCCAGCTACATCCTCGAGGCCTGACACTTGTGCTTAATTAGCTGCAACTAGAGTGCAAATTGGTTTCATAAGGCCTTCAGCCATATAGTAAATTTCAATGTCTTCTATTGAATCTATCTATCATATGTATCGAATCATTCTTTTTAGAATAACGACAAAGAATTATCTAAATCTAAAGCTAATTTGTTAAGAGATTAGACTTAGATAAAGCATAGAGAGAATAGCTGCAAGATGCATTTGTATTCTCCCTTAGGCTTTTGAGTCAATTATTCAAAGCCAACTGCTGCTTTTTTGCTTTACTTTGAATGCACCTGAAGCTGCTGCTCTTTTCTTAAAACAAAATTTAGTTTTGTATAAATTGCTTTTATGGAAAAAAGCAAGAAACACACATTTGCATAAAGGTCTGTTCTTTCGCATTCACGCAATATCCTTTGAAAAAGGATGTGCAAGGATTTGCGTTTATAAAATATCTTCAATCTGCTTCTCTTCTTACAGGCCTTCAAGAAAACCACTTCAGAAACAGAAAAAAGAAAATAAAACATCAATAAATCAATAAAAATCATAAATAATAAATTAAAAGAATATAAAACTGCATATCTTTATATATTGTTTAAGAGATCAATTTCTAAGTATTTAGTACAAACTTGTAAAGCAGGTAAATTTTGTCGTATAGTAACAACAAGCTTCCCTCCACATGGCAACGATGATCCTGATGTCAAAACCCTCATGTGAAATGAACCGAACGCCAACGCATAATAATGTCAACAAATATTATTTTGGTAACAACGCCAACAATGATGCGTGAACAACCTAAACGACAACTACAACAACAACAACACCAATGGAACGATGGGCGTGACACATGGGCTGAACACGCTTGAATATTGTTTTGTATTTTATTAAACAAATGCCGCCCATATTATGCCAATAATGATGATGACATCGCATTTGCTAACACATCTTGTTATATCCGATGATTTTCGGCTTGGCCAAATGTATTTGACAAACGATTGAATACCATATTCATAACAACAACAACAACAACAACAACAACAACAACAAAACGTTCATAAAACTAAATGCTATAAAAACCCAATTTACACAAAACATACCACACACACACACACTCACGCTTACGTAAAACGTAACGTTACACACTCTTTTTACAACACTTCCCAACACTGTCCACACACATTGACTCTCTGTGTCTGTCTCTGTCACGCAAGCAGCGCGTGCAGCGTCGCTTTGACGTTGACAGAAAAGTTTGAGAGAGCGCGAGCGAGAGCGAGAGCGAGACAGCATATCAGCAACGAGAGTAAGTCTGATCGAGCCAGAGAGAAGAACGAGAGCAAGCATATCAGAACTTGAAATCCAAAACAAGCTCTCGCTTAACTGTTTAACAGTCACAAACACTCCACAACCAATAACACGCACGCACGCTCAACTCTCTCACTCACTCACATTCCTTGGCATACATATATAATGGGTCTGCAGGTGGCAGCCACTTTTGTTGCAGCCAACTTGTTTGCAGTACTGTTGCTTACCTGGACACCAGCGACCGTCGATGCAGTCCGTGAGTACAACAAAACAAAATACTAAAAAAATACCATATGCAAAAACAGCAAAAATACTATATATGTATATGTATGTCTATTTTAATTATGTTTAAATCAGAGACCCCGAATAACAGTTACCCGACTCACTTGTCTCATTCATTTCTGAGAGATACAGAAAAAAGGCGCACACAAACTTTATTCCTCTGAGTAGGAGAGATATTTTTGGTTTTTCACTCCTAGTCTGAGTGTTTGGCATGGAGGAATTCAGGCAATTCCTCTTTTTAAAAGAGTTATTTTGCGCGTAATACTTTTACTCTTTCACACATAGAGTTATTTTGTGACTTATTCTAAAATCCTCTTTTATAAAACTTTGTATATGTTTTGCTTTGTGTGTGTTTTTGTGTTTGCTTTGGGTTTGCTGTGTTTTGCTTTTAATTATAACCTGATTGAAAATAAGAAATCAAACTATTATGGTTTTGATAAATGTAATTAACAGGCATAATGGGGCGTATATGACCATATAAATTATATATTCTCTGATCAGGGCGACGAGCAGAGTCGATATATGTACATATATAACAGGCCGAAGGAGGCGTGGATGACACTATATAGTATATATTCTTGATCAGCAGAAGAAAACAGTTGATATAGCCATGTCTGTCTGTCCGTCCGTCTGTCACACTGTCTGTCTGTCACTCTGTGTGTCTGCTGCTCGTCTATAACTCTGTGTCTGTCTGTGTCTATCTGTCTGTCCCTATGTCTGTCCGTCTGTCTGTCTTCTATAACTGTGTGTCTGTCTGTGTGTCGCTCTGTTTGTGTGACCCTTTATATGTATGTATGTCTGTGTTGCGTGTCTGTCCCTCTGTTGTCTAACTGTATGTCTCTATGTTTGTCTGCCTATTCCTCTGTCTGTGTATGTCTGCCTGTCTGTTTGTGTGAATGTATGTATGTATATTGTATATCAATGGGTGTGTGTGTGCGTGCGTGTAGTTGCATGTAGTTTTGTTTTGCATATACAGAAGCGAAAGAAATCTGGTAATAACAAGTAAGCAAAGGGTGGGGGGATCGCATGATCAAGAAGTCTGGGACTTTTCTTAATTGTTTTATTATATTTCGATTTGTATCATGGGTTATTTGGCCAAATAATAAAAAAGTTCATATTTGTATTTTACTTAAATATTTATTATAATAACATACTACATTTAAATTTAGCTACATTCAAATTAATTTTAGCTGCACATTGTTATCCAATTTTGTTGACAAACGCACACATGGAATTATAGATCGTAATTGACCTGCTCCGCGAAACAACCCTTGCATACACACCACGCAGCACATACACAAAAAAAAATGTTTTTTTTTTTTTTTTGGCAAAAAAACAAAGTGCATCTCTGACCAATGCACTATGGGCGCAAATGTCGATTTAGTGGGGATAAAGGTCCAAAATTTTTAATATACCTTCTTAGTCCTTTTTAGAAATGTCTAACAATATCTCTTCCCATTCAATTTCCAAAAAACAAGAAAATCCCAAATTCTAAAAAGTAATCAAAGCATATTTGCTAAATTTCAAGTCCATATATTTAATTTTGGACTTTATGCCGCTAAATCGACAATTTGTTCCCATAGTGCAACGCAGCAGCAACAGATGGAAAAAAAAACACCCACACACAAAAACAAACTGCGTCATGATCAACGCAGCAAAACAACACATACAGAAAAAAACTGTTTTCTTTTTTTTTTGGCAAAAACAAAGTGCATCGCTGACCAATGCACTATGGGCGCAAACACCGATTTAGCGGCATAAAGTCCAACAGTATTTTGTTATATTTACTTATTTATTTTCCGTAGTTCCATTTTAGAAAAGTCTATGTATATGACTTCCCATTCAAATTTCCAAACAAGAAAATCCAAATTTCTAAAAAAGTAATCTAAGCATATTTGCTAAATTTCAAGTACATATATTTAAATTTGAGTTTTATGCCGCTAAATCGGCATTTGTCCCATAGTGCAACGCAGCAGCAACAGTTAGAAGAAAAGAAAACAAAGCAAACGCGTCATTGATCTACGCAGCAACAGCACACACAAAAAAAAAGGGTTTTTTTTTTTGAGCAAGGCAATAAAATATCACACTGAGGACCGCAGAAAAACCCACAGTTTTTCTGTTTCTCACTGAGTAAAAGGAGTTCTCCTAAGCACATGCTGAAAGAGTTATTTTGAGAGTTTTATTTATAACACTCCATGCGAAACACTTATTTGTGGACTTTTTGAAATCCCTTAAGAGTATTATCGGGGTCTCTGGTTTAAATCAATCAATAATTAAATAAAGTTAAGAAATTTAACTCATTGAATGAAAATTATTTGTAAAACATTTAATTTACAACTCAATGTTTTAGGTAATTTTTAAGTATAGACAAAATACGTATTTATTGAAACATATTCAATCTAAATTTATATAATATTAAAATTGAATTTAACAATTTACATTTTTTTTTTTTTTGCTTTATATTTTAATTGAAGGCTTTCTTTTTTATTCAGAGCCGATTTCAGGGTTTTTTATTGAAGTATCGGTAATACTGCTGTTATCGGTAAAATAAATCAAATGTAAATATCCTTTACTATGCTATGCTTTCAGTGTTTTCTCATTATGATTAGAAATGTGTTATCGACAACATTTATCGAATCGACATATTGGAAACATATTTCCTACAGATTGACATTTCTTACTAAATCAAAAAGTCATATGAGGCGAATTTCTGTGACATTTATTAGAAATTGCTAACAAATTGTAAACTTAGATACGTATATACGTTTTAAAAGACATTGATAATATTTGACTTTAAAGTTTGATTTTCCCACAGTTTATGTTTGCAATAATGTGAAATTATGCGTTGGGGCGATTGAAACGACGTGTATCCTCCTATCAAATACCTAGGTATGCTTTTACCTTTCCATCTACTTCAGCTACGTATTTTGGCTCAATCAAGCGAAGTTGTAAATTTCAAATTGCTTTTCCTCACCCCCTACACCGAGAGAAACTAGTTTTGTGAAGTCATATTTCATCAGTCAGCGCGAATGCTATTTGGTAAAGGGGGGGGGGGCACAGAGTGGGCGGGCGAAGGCGTGGCTTGTACTAGTTTTCGGCAGCTTATGGCTTAGAGTGTAGCAAAAACTTTTGCTATATGTTAATTATGGCGCTGCATTATTTGAGGTAATATAGCATGTCGTATTCATATAGTTTGCCAGTTGCTAGTTTCTCGGTTAGAGCGGAGAGAGAGAGAGGAGGAGGAGAGGCGAGGCTATGAAGTCAGAATGGAGAAGGGTGCTTGAATTTGCCAGAGGGGATATCTTCTACCTACTGCGCTGTCGCTGTCTAAGCGAAAACTTTTCAAATTATCGTAGTATCAACTTTTTGTGCGTCCCGCTCATCATAGAGCGGTAGAGAAAGAAAGAGAGAGCGAGAGAGAAGAGGAATAGGGAGAGCAATAAAGAGAGGCTGGAGAGGAGAAAGACAGAATATTGCGGGGCTGCTGTCGAGATTGGGCTGGAGCTGTGGCAAATTATTAAAACTGTTGCAGAAAAAACAAAGCGAAACAAAAATACACCAAATATGTTGGCTGATATTTGTGCTGCGTGGCCCACTGTGCACTAGCGCCACGGGAGCGAGGGAGGAGTGGAGGAGGCTAAAGCCAGACAAGTGGCAGGCGCTGAGCCGCTTTTGTGTCATAATTTCAAACAAACGACAAATTAGCCGGCAAGCGTTTCCGTATGTTCCCAAAAAAGGAGGCGTGGCATGGTGTTTGAACCAAAAGAGAGTGTGGTCTGAGAAGAAGTGGAGAGAAAGTTCTCTCGAAGAACCATTTACATGCAATACACACGGCAAAACAGCAAACAGTTTGCATATGTTTTTAAACAAGGTCCCCGCTCCCCGATGCCTACTCCCTTCCCCTTGCCACCCTGTTTGCAGTCGACAAATGGTGTTGTCTAACGGTTTGTCGCTCTGTCAACCGCCCAGAGCCGCTGCAAATGATACGAGGGAGACAAACGGCGCAAGAGGGGCAGCAGGAGGAGGGAGCGGAGAGCATGTCCTGCTGAAA